>JAKCPI010008891.1:0-52797 GCA_023213315.1 Euborellia annulipes
AACGAAAAATAAGAAAGATATAGCGACTTTTTGAAAAGCGAATCTGCGCGTGAAGAAAAGCCTAGACGAGTGTGAAGCGAGGCTCCCTGGCTGCACTCTGGGCGCCGATCGAATTAGAAAAAACAAATTGATGCTCTCCCATCATTTGAAATAATCGCAAATTGATTGATTTCATCTTTTTATGCTTTTATAAAATGTTATTCGAAACTTTTTTTAACTAAAAAGAATAAAAGACTGCATATTTATCTATAAAAAATTCAATCCTTTGAGAAAAAATAAGAATTTTAAAATATTTTGCCTTCAATCAAAGATGATTTCTCATAAATATATTAAATAATAATATCCATCCCTTTAGACCCTTGATTCAGTGCTTGTTAATCTTTTTTGAGTCGAGGCCCCGTTGGGAACCAAATAAATAGCTCACGGTCCCCCTATTTTTTTTTTTTTTTTTTTTTTTTTTTTTTTTTTACATTCTCTTGCCTATGTGTGTTCAATTTTAAGCATGAAGGAAATGAGCTAGGAGGGTGAAATTTTATATTTAAGTTAGACACCCCCCTGAGGCGTGGAAATAAGCTTTTTTAATCAAAATCAGCCAAAAAGTACTAGTACTTTACTGATGCAGTTTTTCAGTTTTTTTTCGATTTTCTCAAAATTCACGCTCTAACGATTTTTTTAAATTAATAAATCAATTAATTTTTAGATGCTCTTTAAAATGTATATTCTCATTTTGCCGTTGAAATCTTCTGAAGACCACTTTACTCTTGTTCTTCATAGGAAAGATAGGTGAAATGGTTGCCATGGTAACAGTCTAAACAGTCTTTAAATCTTTTACTTTTTAGATTAAAATTCATATAAATCAATTATTATTTAGAGCCCTTTTAAAAAGTACATCAGTAATATTTTGGGAAAATTGTTTGTAGTACTCAAATCATTTAATCTAAATAAAATTTTACACTTTGATATTTAACTACCCTACAGTAAAACTGAATCCAAATATCGCTTGTGTTCAAATAAATATAACAACCATGTGATGATGAAGAATTGAAAGATTTTACATCTAACTAAATAAAGTATATAACTATCATTTATTTGGCAATATTCTCTGACTGGTTAATTAATTTTTTTTTCTCGTTCAATTTTAATAATTTTTCCAAATGTCCTAAAAAAAAAAAATTTATCTTAAAAGCTTATTATTTTTAAAATGAGATAATTTTTCTTAGAAAAAAGGGGAAGGGGAGAGGCGGCTGGCGGTTTTCTCCTCAGCAACAAACAGAGCAGAGGCGTGGGGGAACCTGCCAGCCGCGACCCTCCCTCCTTTGGTCAAATCAAGAGCCCAAATAAATTAAAATTGGAAATGAATAAAACTTCGAAAATTCAATTGTCTATAACTCGAAAACCGCGCATCCAATTCGCATCGGATCTTTTGTAATGAGTTTAGAATTTCCTAGAGAATATTCACATGGAACTAAAATTGAATAATTAAGAATATATTTTTTCTTTAATCTAACCATCCGTTCAACCAATCAAATGATAGTAAAAAGGACCATCGTTCTATATTCTCTGAAATTTTCCCATTTATCTGTATTTAAAATTTTCAAACAGTTTTTTTTTTTTTTTATTTCTCTTTATTAGCAATATCCACACTCCCAATTTTTATTAAATAAACGAATATTATAAATTTTAAATAAATACCTTAGGGGTTGTCCACGTATTACGTAACGCTTTAGGGAGAGGAGATTGTAAATTAACATACCTGTAAGCATGGGCGTAACTAGGAGGGTGCCGGGGGGGGCCTGCCTCAAGAAAAATTGAGAAAATATTGGGCTTTCCAGGCCCCCGGAGAATAGCTGGTCGCATGGCCCCCCCCCCCCAGCCAAATTCTCTAGTTACGCCAGTAAGTCATTTTTTATTTATTTATTTGAGAGTCAGTAAAATATTTCCTTCCTTTTTCCAGACAATTGAACTACAAGTTGAAATACAAGTATTTTATCTCTTAAGATGAGTTTTCCAATAAAATAACAAAATTTAACATCAGCGGACCTGTAAAGTGAGGGTCAATATTAAGTCCCACCCATGCGTTTTCTATTTGTGATTATTTCATTGTTTTTAAAAAAATATATATTTTTTAATGGGAACATTCATGATTCAAATCTAGAAAATTTCCAATCAAGATTTTCATTTTCTTTTACAAAAACAATGAAATAATCACAAGTAGAAAACGCATGGGTGGGCCTTAATATTGTCCCTTACTGCATAGGCGTAGCCAGAAATTTTTAATGGGAGGGTTTAGGATTATTTCTCCGCCCCCCCCCCCCACCCCGACTAATGGGGCAGTATAAGGCGTCTAATGAAATATATGACTAGCCACTTACCCCACCTTCGCTTCGCCCCCCTGGACCCCCCTCGAGGTGGCTCGGGCCCGCCCTTTCTTAATTAAGTGCCGCAATTTTTCAATCAACTCTTAATTTTATGTATATGGGCCTAAAATACGAGGGTGTTCATCCATCTGTTTCTCTTGACCACAGTCCCATCTCAGAACTCTTTAAGAAAATAAGATTAAGATTTAAGATTTAAAATATTTTATTGACCATTTTAGTTTACAGTTTTAATTTTTGCATTATTGATTTTTCATCGACCTCGAGGTCCTCTGGCCCCTCCATCGAATGCCGCCTTTTTCTGATCTTTTCCGTCCTAGATTTTACTGGCGCTCATTAACAGTCAGCTGTGGATAGGCTTTAAGAAAATAAATTAAATTAAATTAAATAAACTTTTATTTCAGATTTAAAGTATTACATATGTTATACAGGTGTATGTTATGCAATGCTGATGTATTTTTGCTTCGACTTCATGAAAGTCATCATTTTATCGACTCTCCATTTTTATTTTTGATTAATTTATTTTTAATATTTTATAAGTTATTTTAAAGTAAAAGGTAAAATTTAAAAAAATCCTTTACTCCTTTAAAGTTTTTTTTTTTTTTTTTATAAAATAGAGGAAACTTAAAATATAAAATAGGTGAATTTAATTACGGGAACAATCCCGAAATAAGGGGATTCTCGTTTAGGTTAGCTCGACGTTTGAAGGAGTCATGTAGTTTTTGTAAATGCTCTTCGAGTGAAGTCATTTCCAGGCCAACTTTTATAACTTCATTGTTCACCCCCGGAGGAGGATCGGCAATGGTCCTTAAGATCTTGTTTTGTACTCGCTCCATCTTTAAAATTGACGTTTTTGGTAGATCTGGCAGCCAGACCGGCGCGGCATATGCCAGGCATGGTCTGACTATGGCCTTATAGAGAGTTAGTTTGTTGCCGATGTCGAGCTTGCTGCTTGGCCGAATGAGTGGCCACATCAGCTTGCTGGCGATTTTACCTTTTTTGGACGACCCATTTTACATGGGCCGACCAATTCATTCGTCTGTCTAAGATAACTCCCAAGTATCTCGCCTTGGGGAGCCATTTTAGATTTTTACCTTCCACATTTGCAGTTGTATGTAGATATTTCCTCTTTTTTGTGAAAAGAACTGTTTCGGTTTTGTCAGCGTTAATGGCAAGACGATTTTCCTTAAAATATTCAATTATGTCAGCCACTCCTTCTTCTAATCTCCTTTTTAAACACTTGAAGTTTTTGTTTGAGTATATTAGGGCCGTGTCGTCGGCGTACTGGGCGATCATGACATGGTTTAGCTCCGGCATATCTGACGTGTAGAGAGCGTACAGAAGAGGGGATAGTAGAGCCCCCTGGGGTACCCCAGCGTTTACTGGGTGCCAGTTTGAATTGTAACCTCCTACACGCACTCTGAACGTCCTGTTGAGCAAGAATTCGGCTAGAAGGTGGCAAAGGTCCGGTTGAACTCCAACTCGGAGGAGCTTTACTATGTATAAGACCTAAATGGCGGACACTATCAAAGGCTTTGGATATGTCTAATAAGACCATACCCGTAGCCTTTTTAAGACGGAGATTTCTCTTTATGTAGTTCGCCACCCGAAGGATTTGGTGGACAGAGGAATGGCCTCGCCTAAATCCAAATTGAAAATCTGGAAGCAGTCCTAACCTTTCTGCTTCTTTCTCAAGCCATTCAAGAAGGAATCTCTCAGATAATTTCCCAAGGACAGGGAGGAGGCTGATTGGCCGATAATTAACTGGTTGGATTGCGTTTTTTTCCGGGTTTAGCAACAGGCACGATTTCAGCCTTCTTCCATGCACTTGGGAAATATCTCAGTCTTCTCATATCATGTAAATAATTTACTTTAAGAAAATAAATAAAAAATTTATTTATATAATAAGTTTTATTATTTTTCATTTGTGAGATTTAATCAATTTTAAGCGGCTTTAATTTTTTATAAAGCATAACAAAAATCAATTCTTTTCAATTGAAAAATTCTGAATTTTCTCGAATTTTTTGCGTTTTATTTAATTTTTTTTTTTTTTTTAAGCTAGACAAAATTATTATATTTTACTTTCTCTTACCCTATATATGAAATATATAGAGAGAAAAAGTATTTTGTATTATAGAGCTTAAATATCTAGTCATGGCTTGGGCCCAATGGGGGGTTTGAACCCCCAAATCCCCCCCGTGGCTACGCCTATGCCTTACTGTACATCGGGATTCCCCTCAAGTAGTTAAACAGACTCAAGGGCAAATTGATAGATATCGAAAGCACATTTTAGATGCAGCAATCGTCCGAATTATTAAAAATTAAAAGAAACTTGTTCATCAGAGGCGTACCGAGGCAGTTGGGGGCCTGGGGCGGCACTAGAAGAGGGGGGCCCTATATTGAATTTTTTTTTTTTTTTGGGGGGGGGTGCTCATCTTTAAATAGCCTTCACCTCCATGCACAAAAATATTTTTAAAATACCGTATATCCCTGAACCCCAAGGGCCCCGGGGCCTCTCAAAGAGAAATTTTCATTAAATTTTGTTTTTTTTTTTATCTAAATTTTTCCGTTTTTACTTGAGCCCTGAGGGCCCCGGGCCTCTCAAAAAGAAATTTTCATTAAATTTTGTTTTGTTTTTTTATCTAAATTTTTCCGTTTTTACTTGAGCCTTGAGGGCCCCGGGGCCTCTCAAAGAGAAATTTTCATTAAATTTTGTTTTTACTTGAGCCCTGAGGGCCCCGGGGCCTCTCAAAAAGAAATTTTCATTAAATTTTGTTTTTGTTTTTTATCTAAATTTTTCTGTTTTTACTTGAGCCCTGAGGGCCCCGGGGCCTCTCAAAGAGAAATTTTCATTAAATTTTGTTTTGTTTTTTTATCTAAATTTTTCTGTTTTTACTTGAGCCCTGAGGGCCCCGGGGCCTCTCAAAGAGAAATTTTCATTAAATTTTGTTTTTTTTTTTTTATCTAAATTTTTCTGTTTTTACTTGAGCCCTGAGGGCCCCGGGCCTCTCAAAGAGAAATTTTCATTAAATTTTGTTTTGTTTTTTTATCTAAATTTTTCCGTTTTTACTTGAGCCTTGAGGGCCCCGGGGCCTCTCAAAGAGAAATTTTCATTAAATTTTGTTTTTTACTTGAGCCCTGAGGGCCCCGGGGCCTCTCAAAGAGAAATTTTCATTAAATTTTGTTGTTTTTTTTATCTAAATTTTTCCGTTTTTACTTGAGCCCTGAGGGCCCCGGGGCCTCTCAAAGAGAAATTTTCATTAAATTTTGTTTTTTTTTTATCTAAATTTTCCCATTTTTACTTGAGCCCCAAGGGCCCCGGGGCCTCTCAAAGAGAAATTTTCATTAAATTTTGTTTTTTTTTTTCATCTAAATTTTCCCATTTTCCCAATTTTGGCCCGCCCTCGCCCCCCCCCCCCCCCCCTCGGTACGCCACTGTTGTTCATCATGAACTTATTCAAGAAGTAAATGAGGAAATTACTTTGCTTTGATGCATTTCTTTTATTAATTACATTTCTTTTGCAGAAAAAATTCCAATATAATGAATGTCATCATATTATAAAAAATAAATAATTTAAATACTTTTTAAAAATTGAAAACGAAATGGTAACAAAATTTTCCCATAATTATAAATTTTACATCTTGAATTCTAATATATCGGCGGAAACTAAATATATCTAGGCACAAAAAAATCTGGGGTAACAAGCACAAACACCGAAGTTAAGAGAAAGTTGTGGGCTGTGCAACCACTCACACCAGATTTTTCTTTTTGAATATCAGTATGGAACTGATGCAAAAACCAACTAATAAAGTTATTTTTATTTATTTATTTAAGGTCTTTTTCGACATCGGAGGCCATTTAGACTCCGTCTCTATTTATTTCACTTTATTGGTCATCATCATCATATGTTTTCATGCTTTTTGTCGCAGGTCCTTTAGTGGCAATTCTTCCTTTTCCATTCATCCCTTTCTTGAGCGAATCTTTTCATCCCTTCGTAATTGGTAGTCAATTAAATTGATAAATTTTTGTCGCATGAAACGGGATACGAACCCGCTACCCTTGGTACAGAAGGCCAACACGCTAGCCGGATTTTCGAGTATGCCGCCTAGGCTCAAGTCCATTTGCCGCTCCTTCTATAGTTCATATTTGCTTAATACATTTGTTTTAAACAATATATCGACGCTCTCAGTAGAAAAGTGTCTAACCACTTTTTTTCATCAAAATCATTTCTTTTTTTTGTATTTTATGTTGAAAAATATCTTTCTCCTTATGCCCTGAACTGGGTAAGAGAGTAATTCAAATTTTTCAGTTCGAAAAGTTGCCGCACCAAAAGTGTTTAACATTGGCTCTAACAATGACAAAGAAATGATTTTTGGCTCTCCTGAAAAATAAACAAAGATGGAGTTAGGCACTTTACTAATTAGAACGTCGATATGTATTCTTCAGTATAAGGGTATTTTATGGCTGGTGGAATTTGTATCAGGAATGAAAGTTGGAAGAAAAATGCCGCCAGAATTTTTTCTTTAAAAAAATATATTTCAACAGCTGACGTTTCGGCTTTGGTCAAAGCCATCCTCGGAGCTATAATCAATGAAACAAAACATTTCTTTTTAAAAATATTGCTTAACAATCATTTTTAAAAAAAAAAATTTTTCTAAAATGAAAATCATACCTGCTGTTGGTCTTCATATACATATATTTTGCATTGTATCCGGTATTAAAATTAATTTAGGATATAACATCAGGGAAAAAAGTTTTCAGTTCAAGATAACCTTTTTTCTTCTATCACCAATACAATATATTTATTTTTTTCATTCTGGAAAAAATTTTTTTTAAAAATGATTGTTAAGCAATATTTGTAAAAAGATATGTTTCGTTTCATTGATTATAGCTCCGAGGATGGCTTTGACCAAAGCCGAAACGTCAGCTGTTGAAATATATTTTTTTAAAGAAAAATTCTGGCTGCATTTTTCTTCCAACTTTCATTCCTGATGTATTCTTCAATTCGTACGGGAAATATTAATATCGTCTCAAATACTTCATTTTAACTTTTGAATAAATTGCCAATCTGCCGCCCCTGAATTTGTTGCCGCTCTAGGCCTTCTTAGCCTATTTAGAAATACAGCCCTGGGTCTTATCACAATGGTTTTAAAAAAATGTTCAACAGTATTGTAACGGTCAAAAAACGCCAAAGCCGATATTAATGAAACTGAAATTTAGATATCGCTTTTTAGTGGGAAGGATGACCCTGGTGCTTTGATAATAAATTTTCAATATTTGTTTTCACTTCAATGAGGTTTAATCTTAAATCTTCTCGCTTACTGATGCCCAGTTCATGGGCGTACCCAGGATCAAAACTAGGGGGGGGGGGCATGGTCAGATCATGGTCGTCCAGGGGAGGGGCAGATCATGGTCGTCCAGATTGTGACATAGCTATTTTTTATATAGAGGGGTAAAGCCTTCGAATTAAAGGCCTAAAAACCCTCGAGTCCTAACAAAAAGAATCATTCCCCGTCGCCATCCACCAATTTTGTTTCGTTTCATCACTTTATAAACATTTAATTTTTTTTTTGTTGCTTCTAGGGGGGGGGGGACAGCTGCCCCCTCTGCCCCTCGCTGGGTACGCCCATGGCCCAGTTTGTTTCTTTTTTTTAATTAAAAGATAGGCAACCGCGCTGAAACCATTTTCCACTAGATATAAAGACGGAATCGCATTCTCCATTCGCAAAAATAACAAACCTTTTTTAAATTTAATTCAGGATTGTGCCTAATCTGTGTTAAGGTGTGACGAGGTCAAATTATAAAAAATAAAAAGAATAAAATAAATGAGATCGACTATCGTGGACCCACGTTTACATCTCACAGACCGTCAATTCTTTTTTTCGCTCACCCCTTTGTAGGTCGTGAGGTCATATGAATCAGAAACGAATCCCTATAAGGTAGGCATGAATAAGATCTTCTTTGGTAACCATTTTGCATAAATACAAGGCGCTCACGATATGTGCTGCCTCTCGTGTCTAATTTCTTAACTACGTGTATTTTACAGCCTTAACTTTCTTTTGAGAGGAACGGAATATGAAAATATTTTTTTTCCGTCTCGTTTTCAATTTCTAAATTAATATATTCAATTAGAGAAAAACAAAAAGAATTCTTTAGCATGTAATATTAGAGAATACAAAATGTACAACATTTTTTATAATATACAACAATTTATACCAACAAAAATAATAACTTTACTAAAAATAAATATTGAATATAATCAAGCCCATAGTCAGAATTTTTTCTGGGAGGGGGGAATTGGGTATCATAATTTTTTCCAATAATATTCAGAGTTTCAAAATAAGTACATTAGTATTTGAAACGGTGAGTAGACTTTAACGTAGTAAGCTTACTAATTCGAATCTCTTAAATTTTTTGGGAAATTATAATCAAATTTGTTCAATATTTGAATTCTTTTACTTTTCGTAGCTTTATAATTTATTGCCAGCTTTCTTCCTCTTCTTCTTGTTCCTTTGGGCATTCACAAATAGACCCTTCTGCTATCCCCACTACCCAGGGCCGGCTCTAGGATTTTGGCGCCCCAATGCAGAACAGTAATTGACGCCTTACAACCAGGAGCGTATACAGAAATTTTTGAAATTTTTTTTTTAAAGGCACGAAAATTTTTGCCGCCCTTCAAAATTTTTTTTTTTTGCGGAACCTAAGTTTTCCGCCCCTCGGAAATTTTTTTCCCATTCGTCAAAATTATTTTACCTTTTTTTTGAGACACGTAATTTTTGCCGCCTTCAAAAATTTTTGATTTTGCGTAAATTATGGCGCCCCGATGCGACGCATCCTGTGCATACACGTAGAGTCGGCCCTGCCACTACCGAACTTGAAGTCAAGGTCCTTCCTTAAAAATTTAACACGCAATACCACAAGAAATATAAATTGGGAACAAACTCCCCGAAAGTGAGCAAGGGAGTCCAGGGAGCGCAGCCCTAGTCTAAAATAAAGTACTTATCTTTTTATTAGTCTACTATTGATCGTGTTTTTTTTAGCAAATTATAGTGCACCGATTTTTACTTTCTCTTACCTCTATATATATGTTAATATATATAGAGAGAGAAAGTATTGGATTCATGTCAAAAATTCGATGTCGAGATTTTGATGGATCTTCACGTTTTGAGGTCCCCTGAATCCAAAAAAGTGGTTTTCGCGACATGGTCTGTCTGTCTGTCTGTGTGTGTGTGTGTCTGTGAACAAAATATCTCAAGAACGAAAAGAGCTAGGAGGTTGAAATTTTATATTTAAGTTAGGCACCCCCATGGGACGTGACACGAAGCTTTTGAACAAAATCGGTCCAAAAGTACTAGTACTTTACTGTTGTAGTTTTTCAGTTTTTTTTCGATTTTCTCAAAATTTGCTCCAACGATTTTTTTTAAATTCAAAAATCAATTATTTTTAGATTCTCTTTAAAATGTATATTCTCATTTTGTGATTGAAATCTTCTGAAGACCACTTTACTCTTGTACTCCATAGAAAAGATATGAGAAATGGTTGCTATGGTAACAAAATATAAATATTTTTCCATACTTATAAATTTTACATCTTGAAAATCGAATGTACCCTACTGTCGGAAACTAAATACATGTCGACACAAAAATCTGGTGTGACACAGTACACAAATTTCGATTACCGAAGGTAAGAGAAAGTTGTTTGCTGTGCGCCAGTCACACCAGATTTTTTACCCTTTCAATAATAGTTTATCTTCTGATAAGTAATCATTTATTTTTATTTTTAAAGTAATTTCTTGGTTAATAAGATAGAATAAACTTATCTGTAAATATTATTCTTTTTATTAATATCATTATTTACTTTCTTGCTACGAGGCTAGACTTCGACGCCGACGTCCTCAGACTCCGTCTTGTGACCTACTTAATGAGTTTCAATCTATCATTACTTACCTAGATATATTTTTTCTGAATTAAATTAAACTTTTCCCATTAATTTTACCGTGAAGAAGACTGCACTTTTATGCTTATAAGATAATTATAGTTAAAGATGAAATAAAACTATCTCGTTTGTCGAAAAATGGTGGTATTAGAGTCTTCTCTGTGTTTCTTCAATCGCCTAAACCTATTTCGTCCTGATTGCACGTGACCATTACTCGTCTTAGGGCATTGTGCAGATAGTTTACAAAAAAAGAAAGTCGTTTTCTCACTCGCACCAAATTTTTAAAATAAATTTAAAGGGCTACGGGAGCGAAGTGGTTACGCATGTTTTTCCCGCTAAGATGGCGTTGTGTGTGTCATTAAAAGTATGCCCAAATATCAAGTAATTCAAAAATTTGCCAAGAGATGTTAAAATGGTAGCTAATAATATTTAATGCATTTGGTTGATTTTCATTGATCTTTTAACAATAAATACTTTATAAATGTTATTATATATTATGTATCTTTTATAAAAGCATAAAAATATATAAATATAGGCCAGATATAGGCCAAAAGGGGATCAGCTGTTAGACTAGCCTGCCATCTATTGCAAGAATGCTGAACTAATTTGACAGTTGAATTTTAAATAAATCATCTAAGCTTATTTTAAAAATTTCTTAATTAATATTATGATTAATAATAACAATAAATTCATTTTTCAATTTAAAAAAAAATTAAAGATTATTGGGGCAGATTGTTTTTTTGTATTTGCTTGATAATAAAAAAATTAATTACGATAATTTTTTAATAAGTCATTAAAAAAATTATAGCTTGATGTTCCAATAATCTCTTATGAATTTAATTCATTAAAAAAAAACCGCATTAAAAAATTCCTTATAATGTATCAGTCTAAACTAGTGATGAGAATGATGAGATGTATCAGTCTAGTTTTTTTTAAAGTAAGTTTAGAGGTCGCTCCTGAACCCCCTTAATATTCAATTGATGTTAATATCTATTAAGGAAATGAATGAATTCAATTTTAAAATTTAAAAAACGATGCGATTTATCGACATTTCAATTTACAACTACTCAAGATAGCTTAATAATAAATCATTTAATATGATCTCTCCGAAAATGTTTACACGCAATTATTTATCGTATTTGAATACGAATATAATGTAGTAATATAATTTGTTAATGTTGACATATTCGAAACTTAATTCTGTTTATTTAATAAATGAATGCTTGGGATTCATATTGTTATAAGCTTAACTTTATATGGTAATTAGAGCCAGTTAAATAAATATCATAAATAATGATAATGCGTGAGAGTATTTTAAACAGTGTTTTAATGTAATGTTTTTGAAGGTGACCTGAATCTGAATAGAACAAAACGCGAATAATTTGCCCATTTGTCCCCGAGAACGAAACAAACGGAATTGTTGAGATTTATTAGTTAAGTTCCGAATGTCATATGATAAGAAGATTCAAGCTTTAGAATCTAATGTCGTCTCTAATCAACGAAATTAACTTCATTTTACTAGAGTGAAAATCTAATGGAGAGCAATTAAGCATAATCTAACAGAATATTTTATTTATTTTTAAGGGGGGGAGAAAATTTTAAAAAAAAAAAAAATTATTAGAAGGATTTTTTAGTGGTTTTTTTTTTAAATAAAAATTAAGATTGGGACATCGAGCTATAATCTTTTTAATGACTTATTAAAAAATTAAGAAAATTAATTTTTTGTTATCAAGCAAATACAAAAAAAAAAAAAAAAAACAATCTGGCCCAATAATCTTTAATTTTTTTTTAAATTTAAACATTTGTTTGTTGTATATTGTTATTATTAATCACATATTAATTAACAAATTTTTAAAATAAGCTTAGATGATTTATTGTCAAATTAGTTCAGCATTCTTGCAATAGATGGCAGGCTAGTCTAACAGCCGATATATTATTAGCCTATATTTATATATTTTTATGCTTTTATAAAAGATACATAATATATAATGACATTTATAAAGTATTTATTGTTAAAAGATCAATGAAAATCAACCAAATGCATTAAATATTATTAGCTACCATTCTGACATCTCTTGGTAAATTTTTGAATTACTTGATTTTTTGGACATACTTTTTATGACACACAACGCCCTCTTATCGGGAAAAACATGCGATACACCTTCGGTCCTATTCCGCCTTAAGCGATTTAATATTTTAAACTTCATTTGGACGTTTCGGGTGCAAGTTGCAGTCTTAAGCAATATGTCTGAGAGGCTTTGGCGAGTTATTTGTTTCCAATGAAAACAAAAAACAATTTCATTGAGAGCAAAAAACTTATCTCATTCACATCTTGAAAAAGACTTGCACTGAAAAAGATTTCAGCTTGTATCCAAAAAGTTGACAAAAACTAAATATTTTTTTTAAGTCATAAAATATTTTTTATTATTGTAGTATCTTTCCTCTTCTACATTGCATAAAACCATAATATATATCAATTTTTTTGGTCTTTAGGTTTTGGTCGTAGGACTAAAAATACATAAGTTCATTCCATATTAGCACCTTCTCCTCTCTTGTTTTTCAATTTATCTTTACTTAAACCTGGAAATAGGTTTTCTAAGATCTCAAAGAAGTCGGAAACTTGAAATTTTTTGAGTTTTTCATTTAAAATTTGATCTGTCTTTATTATGTCACTGTCTCCTTTTCATCAACTCCACCATGAAATAAAAGACAGCATTCATTTTTTCTGATTCTTCTATCCTTAATAGATCTCTTAGCTTCGTATTTTTTTTGCCTAAAAAGGCATTTTTTAGATGCATTTCTCTGCTTGGGAAGTTCAAGATGATGTGTTATATAGACTTTCTCTCTGATGTTGCGGATTTATTTTTAAGCTGAAGTTTTTATATATTAATATTAATATTTATTTGCTAGTCTCATTTCTCATTTGAGCTATCAGCCTATGTTTTGCAAATGAATTCCTTAGAAATAAATATTTTGCAGGTCCTTCCTTCGGGTATAATTCTTTGTAGTATTGATTCTTCTTCTGTCCTGGCCTTATTCCCGCGATGCGGGGTCGGCGGACTTTATTTTTTCCCTCCAACCCTATCATGCGTTTTGCGACCGGAAGAAATAGAACAGGAAGACCCGTTGCACGGTCTGGCGCCTGTTGAAATGAGGAAGGAAGAGACAGATATTCAAAAAACTGAAGGGCTGCCTGTCACAGCTCGGGCAGCTCGTGGTTGCCATCCACGTACCCACAAGACGTGGGCCCCTGAGCAACATTGTAGTATTGATTATATCTTGAATTTTGAACTCTTTGTGTTATTTCTTCTCTCTTCTTATTAAATTTCTTGTTTCTAATACTTCATTAATATTTTCTCTTCTTATTTCTTGAGTTAATATCTTCGTTTTAATCATATTTTAGGCAATCTATTATCTAGCATTTGGTTTAGCTTTATTCACCAATTCGGCGTTTTTTTTTTTTTTAATAATGCTGTCTCTACATTGTTTGACACCGTCTCAAACAATTTATATTCTTTCATTGTTGTTTTTGGTTGTTATAGAAGAGATTTTTTTATATTTACCTTTCTATCTTACTCCCAGATTTTAACCGCATACACTAGTGTCGCGCAGGGACGGATTTATGGAATTTTGTCGGCGGGGGCAGTTTTTTATTTTTTTATTTAAGGTTTTTTTCGGCATCGGAAGCCATTTAGACCCGCTTCCAATTTATTTAAATTAATTAGTAGCCAATTCCTTTTAAACGGAACGGGATGCAAACTCGGTAGGGGTGGTTGGTTGGAAGATTCAATTTACATAAGAGCCTCTCTGAAGGATGAACATTTTTTAAATAATAATACCTTCAAATACCAACACACTGTTAAGGTGATTTGAGACTTAAAATTGATAATTTAAAATAAATGTAAAAATATATTTTAGACAAAAAAATCATAATTTCTTCCCGTCCCTGATGTCGTGTTACTCATGGCAGCTAGTATTTACTATGATAACGATGAGAAAAGTAGCTGTCCAACGATTAGATCAATACGTAGGAAGATAGGATGTCAGTCAAAAAAGCTAGCCTCTATTAAATTAAAATCCCAATAAAAGAAAACGTTTCGGCTTTAATTAGATATTTTAGATAAGTTCTTATGAGAATATTTGGTAGTCCAATGTATACACCATCGAGATACAGATAGAGTTGTTATATATTAACATATACAAAATAATATTTATGGTAAACAACTCGGGCGACCACGAATGTTGCTAAATAAGTTTCATTTTCATTTTTTTAGCATTAAAACTTTCAAACTTTTTTTTTTCAAAAAAATTTCCCGAATTTAATGGGAATAAATTCACTAAACTTTCTTTAACAAAGTAAGTCGAATGACAGTGAATCGTAGCATGACAAGAAAACTCCAACTCTCTTTTGATTCTCTTGTCCAAATAAAAAAAAAAATATCGTCCCCCGGTCCCAAGGTATTTTCAATTAATAGAATGTGGTTTGTGGCGTCCTTTAACATGGAGCAAAACGAAGAGATTAATTTGATTTAACATTTTTGTTTGTTTTTGTTATCAAGGACGCTTGTCCCTAATCTTTCTTGAACTTGGTTGATAATAGTTTTTCGGGTCAAAAATATTATACGAGTCCTTTTTTAAACCAGATTTCGTATTCTCAGAAAGGTAATTGCCGACTTCAAGGGAAAAGGTCAAGGGCGAACAATTTCTTTTATAATTCTATACTATTTTTTCCTCTAATGTTATTTTAAATATTTAATTCATCCCTTAAATATTAAATAATCCTTTTAAAATAACGGAGGGGAAAATCGAAAAATTAAAACTTTACAAAATTAATGTTTTTTTTTTTTTTCCTTTCTCTTATTTTTGTATATATGTAATATATATATAGAGAGAGAAAGTATTGGATTCATGTCAAAAATTCGATGTCGAGATTTTGATGGATATACACGTTTTGAGGTCCCCTGAATCCAAATAAGTGGTTTTCGCGACATGGTCTGTCTGTGTGTGTGAACAAAATATCTCAAGAACGAAAAGAGCTAGGAGGTTGAAATTTTATATTTAAGTTAGGCACCCCCTGGGACGTGACACGAAGCTTTTAACAAAATCGGCCAAAGAGTACTAGTACTTTACTGATGCACTTTTTCAGTTTTTTCGATTTTCTCTAAATTTGCTCCAACGATTTTTTTTAAATTCAAAAATCAATTATTTTTTAGATTCGCTTTAAAATGTATATTCTCATTTTGTCATTGAAATCTTCTGAAGACCACTTTACTCTTGTACTCCATAGAAAAGATAGGAGAAATGGTTGCCATGGTAACAAAATATAAATATTTTGCCCAACTTATAAATTGTACATCTTGAAAATCGAATATACCGTACTGTCGGAAACTAAATACATGTCGACACAAAAAATCTGGTGGGACAAGCACAGAACACAACTTTCGATTACCGAAGGTAAGAGAAAGTTGTGTGCTGTGCGCCAGTCACACCAGATTTTTTTATAATGTATAGAGAAATATTTGTGTATTCTTTGGATTTATGTATTCTATCAATGTAAACAAATCCTCAAGCAGTCACTGGATTGGATTAGTTGTAATAATAACTTTCTTTGCACAAAGAAAAGCCTAGGGTTCGCCGCAAGCGGGTGGTGCGGGTAGTAAAGAATATTTCTATTAAATTTTGTTTTGAATATTTTTTTATTTTTTTTTTCTTGATTTATAGGAATTTGAGGAAGGAATTTTGCCTTATGTATTAATAATAATACTTAGCTCAGGGGCCCACATCTTGTGGGTACGTGGATGACGACCACGAGCTGCTCTAGCTGGGACTGGCGAGTACTTCTGTTCTTTGCATGCCAGTCTCATCCCTTCTGTTTTTAACAGGCGCCAGACCGTGCGACAGACCGGCCTGTTCTTTTCCTTCTCGGTCCCAAAAACCCCCACCCCCTCCACCGACCCCGTACCGCGGGATTAAGGCGAAGAAAGAAGAAGAAGTATGGATAATAATACTAAGGGTCAAGGGGGATCTTTTTCAGTACCAAGTCATAAAATATTTCTAAATTATGTTGTATACCAACCAATTCATTCAACTTCCAAAAATGCTGGAGCATTCTAAAATAGTTTCAGATGTTGAAAAAAAAAACGTTTAAAACCGGTTAACCGGGTTTCCGCTTTGTAAAAAACCGGTAAAAACCGATTTTTTTCCAATCCCTAATCAGTAGCTTATTAGCTGCTCTGTGTGCCATAATAGCCTACTTATAGCATCAAAAAGTCTTTTTTCTTTTCGCGAAACTTCTTTATCTTGTCTTGCACCTTCCTCATTATACTTTAAATACCAATAATAATCATGGTAATTTATATGGTAATAAAGTTTATGAAATTTATAAATATTTATACAAGAGATATTTTAACAGAGAGACCTACGTTATTATCAAGCTTGTCACTTATATTAGTAAAACGACAGGAGAAAGATATCGTAGATGCGATCTTTGACTAAAACGGAAATTTATTTTTATGTAAAATGACAGTTTTGATCAATGCCTTTGATATGGCATTTACAAATAAAAAGTAAAAAGAGAATACAAAACTAAAATCATTTAAATAAAAAAAAAAAAAAAAAAAAAAAAAATAGAAACGAACACCACAAAACCAACCTTCTGCTCAAAGAATATTGTGGAGATAGTGGATTTTTATAAAATTTATTATCTCATTTCATTCGTGTAACTTGTCAGTTTTATTCAGAGATAAAATAATCAACTGATAAAATCCATACATTGTTTCGGCTTATAATTAATAATAAAATGTGTAAAAAGTTCCAATTTGAATCGAAATTAACATGCACATCCCCATTCAATTTAACATTGGCTCTATGGAAGGAAGAGCCGGAAAATGAATTTGTATAATCTGAAATATATCAGTAAAGCGTACTTCAAACAATATTCACGAAAAATTTTACAAAATATTCTTTTTAAAGGGCATATAAAAAATAGTCGATTTATATGAATTTTAATCTAAAAAATGGTGTGACTTGTCGCCAGCACACAACTTTCTCTTACTCTTCCGAAAGAGAAAGTTGTGAACTGTGCTTGTGTCGTTTTTTACCTGTAGTTTCCACCGATATACATGTATTACCAATTTTCCAATTTTTTTTTTAACCTTTTAGATTTAGAAGGGGTCAATGAACCATCTTTTGTAGACCCCTTCTAATTCTCAACCCTTCATTTTATAACATCGTCCTGTTTTTGACATTACAATATCACGTTTTGGTCACAAGACAATATGGTCAGTCTACTTATGAGAGGTTTATGATGTCAATGCAAATTGACATTGTTTTTTGAGAAAACAAATCTATGGAAATCCATGTTTAATATAGAGATATCAATCAAGAGTTACCGGAGCTAAGATTGATTTTATACTAATATCCTATTAAACGTTAGTATTTCACTATCGTTAGGAAATTCAGAAGAAATCAGAAGTAGTAGGCAGAACCCTTAGAAAACAAATGATAATGGAGGTCGTTTTCACAAATTGCAGAAACCCATTGGATAGAATGATCCTTGTAAGTGGACATCGGCTCGTGGAGTTGGGGCGTCTCAAGCAACCAGCCACCAACAACCACCTGCTGCAGATTGTGTTTGATGCGCAAACGCCAACGTGAAGGAAGCGCCGCGGCGCCGAAAGGCGACCGCCGTCTGCCTGCCAGTCGCCGTTACGAACCCAACGCGACCGCTAGAACATCGCTTGCTGAAGAGTTTACATACCTATCACGAGCTGACAACAGGTATCTTCATCGCTTCTTTTTTTTTTATAATTATTGTAATATTAATGGATGACGCCAAATTCTGTTTGCTATGCCGATTTTTTTTTTTTTATTTTTAATTATTTTTCAAATATAACGTCGAATTTTATTAAAAAAATTATTATAATTAACAAAAACTATGCTATTTTTTGCCTTGTATGATTACTATCCAAAATACATAATCGTAGAAGTGGTTTCCAAACTTATGTTATCACACCTCCCTTAAAAATATTTAATCGTATGACGCCCCCCCCCCCCCCCATTTTATAAAATAATACAAGCGCAAATTTTTATTTATAAAAGATATATTAGTACAAACAAAAAAGAAGTATATCGAGTTAGAAATCTAAATGTTTCTATCATTCAAAAACCTGTGAAACCCCACATATATTAAAAATTTTCATTTATAAATATGTTTCATGTAAAACCTACATCACTTTCCTCCAAACATAATCAAAAATATTGTTTTTATTTATTCTTATTTATTATTTTATTTATAAAACTTTATCATTTAAAAAATTGCTCGTTGCGGTTAATATTCGCGCCTCCCCTTAGACCAGCGTTTTCCAAACTGGGAGGCGCGGGCAAGTCAAGGGGTGGCATTTTAGCAATAAAAATTTTTGTTTGTATTATTTTATAAAATGGAGGGGGAAGGGGTAACGTAAAGTTTGGAAACCCCTGCCTTAGACGCAGTGTGGAAAACGCTGTCGTAAAAAGACATTGCTTTAATAAGACGTTTTTTTTAAATATAAAATTTCCGAATTGACTCATTATTATTCTCATTTGGGAAATTTTTTCAGCAGATTTGTTCGTTGCTTTTTTTGCAGATGTTCTCTATGAAAGATTCTCGCTCCCATTCGATCCTGTGTTTTTTCTCATCTTTATCCAATTTTTATTATTCAAACATCCGTCCCCTTTTCCTTTAATAGAATTTAATGAAAATTTCGGCTACCAGATGCATGTTCTACTCCTCTGATTAGTTTTCTAGTTATTTATTTTGATTACATTCATAATTTTTTACTTTTTTTCATTCTAAATATTACGTTTACTCATGAAGAAAAGAAATAATTATTTTCGTTTTTTTTAGCTTTTGTAAATTTTCTTTGACGTAAAATTATCATATCATCTTCATAAATTTGATTTTTTGTTTATAATACTCAATTCATTGCAGTGTTTTTAAGATTCTTTCCTTTCAATCGTATCGGTATGGTTGTAAGTTCGCTATTATTATTTTATTTTCAAAGCAGGTAGCTAATACTTTATTATCCATTCACTCGAACTAAGACTTTGAGTATTTTTCTCAACAAAATTCTAAACTAATTTTATAAATAAGCTACTTCTACTTTCTCTTACCTCTAAATATGTTAATATTTAGAGAGAGAAAGTATTGGATTCGTGTCAAAAATTCGATGTCAAGATTTTGATGGATATACACGTTTTGAGGTCCCCTGAATCTAAAAAAAGAGGTTTTCGCGACATGGTCTGTCTGTGTGTCTGTGAACAAAATATCTCAAGAATGAAAAGAGCTCGGAGGTTCAGATTTTATATTTAATGTATATTTAAGTTAGGCACCCCCTGGGACGTGACACGAAGCTTTTGAACAAAATCGACCAAAGAGTACTAGTACTTTACTGATGTACTTTTCCAGTGTTTTTCGATTTTCTCAAAATTTGCCCCAACTATTTTTATTAAAATTCAAAAATCAATTATTTTTTAGATGGTCTTTAAAATGTATATTCTCATTTTGCCATTGAAATATTCTGAAGACCACTTTACTCTTGTACTTCATAGGAAAGATAGGAGAAATGGTAATGGTAATTTTATACTCTCCCAAATAGGCTGTATAAAAAATTCTCTAATTACGGCGATATAAAATTTAAAAGTTTGAAAATACCTGCTTTAAATATAAATTGATTCGCTTTAAAAAGCGTATTTTCAAAATTTCTGGGATGATCGTTATTATGATGTAATTAATAATTAAAAGCTTTTAATTAACAATTTATAACTTGTTTCCCCTTTCATTTTATTTGTCACATTGATTTTTACCGCCGTTGTTATACTGTATAAATTAGATTTTATTTTCAATAAATTTCATTTAATGAAAAATATGAATTTGCGAATGATCATAATTATTCTTAATTATTCTAATGAAGAATATTGAAAATTAAAATTTTTTTTATATAATTTGTCTTTCTGTGTCCGGGACCGGCATAAGGCCGGTTTCACACGGGGCGGATTCGAGTCAACTAGTTGATTCCATTAGTACTCAACTAGGAGCCTTGAAATTGATTGCCGTCTGAAGACTCGTGTTCACACGAGTCAACTCGTGGAATCAATTGCTCTCCCAATCACGACGAGTCAGTCGGTACTTATTTAGATACGAGTCGTATTATAAGCTTAATAAAATATTTTTCCCAGCTCTTTCCAAGCATTGTTTATTTTAATTTGGTCCCGATATTCTATACCTGTGAATACCTTTTGAATTTTAAATATGAAACAGAGGCGTACCGAGGCAGTTGGGGGCCTGGGGCGGCACTAGAAGAGGGGGCCTTATATTGAATTTTTTTTTTTGGGGGGGGGCTGCTCATCTTTAAATATCCCTCTTCTCTATACATAAAAATATTTTTTAAATACCGTATATTCCTGAACCCCAAGGGTCCCGGGGCCTCAAAAAGAGAAATTTTCATTAAATTTTGATTTTTTTAACTAAATTTTTCGGTGTTTATTTGAGCCCTGAGGGCCCCGGGGTTTTCAAAGAGAAATTTTCATTAAATTTTGATTTTTTTAACTAAATTTTTCGGTTTTTACTTGAGCCCTGAGGGCCCCGAGGCCTCAAAAAGAGAAATTTTCATTAAATTTTGATTTTTTTAACTAAATTTTTTGGTTTTTATTTGAGCCCTGAGGGCCCCGGGGCCTCAAAAAGAGAAATTTTCATTAAATTTTGATTTTTTTAACTAAATTTTTCGGTGTTTATTTGAGCCCTGAGGGCCCCGGGGCTTTCAAAGAGAAATTTTCATTAAATTTTGATTTTTTAACTAAATTTTTCGGTTTTTACTTGAGCCCTGAGGGCCCCGGGGCCTCTCAAAGAGAAATTTTCATTAAATTTTTTTTTTATAAATATATGGGGGCCTATGCCGGCTCGGGGCCTGGGGCGGACCGCCCCCCCCCCCGCCCCACCCCCCTCGGTACGCCACTGATATGAAACAATTTTGAATTTTAAAAATTAAACATAAATGATATCGCTACACCCCATTGGTCCCAAATTGGAGGTTGATTGCATACGAGACTGATCAAACGCTCTATATCAAAATAATTTTCATCCATTTCGATGGAATCCGCTAGGCAACTAGTTGACTAATGTGAAAGATCAAAGTGCATTTTTAGATGAATTGAGTTGATTCACCAGTGGGGATAAGAACGAGAGCGGCACATGTGAATCCGCCAGGCGGACGAGTTGACTGCGTGTGAAAGGGGCCGGGCGGACTCCATTCATTTTCTACAGACGCACTCCCGTTGCATTTGCCCAGGCAACTAATGTAATCAACTAGTTGCCTCGAAACCGCCTCGTGTGAAACCGGCCTTTTTTCCGTCGTTGTGCCGACTCCGCACTCACTGGGACAGCGAGAAAAAAAAAGACTCAATTGTCCAGATCAGAGCGTCTTAAACTTACGGATGAATAAAATATTTGAAATTAAAAAATCTCTTGATTAAAAAATTTTAATTTTCAATATTCCTCATTAAGATAATTAAGCCCTTGATTAGTTTAATTTTCTTGCGAAATATTTCCTTTTAAATTATGATCATTCACAAGACGAAATCATCTTTTTCATTAAATGAAATTTGTTAAAAATTAATTTATTTAATTTATATAACAACCTGTGAAAATCAATGAGACAAATGAAATGAAAGAGGATTAAACAACTAATAAATTGTTAATTAAATGCTTTTAATTATTAATTACATCATAATTTCGATCATCCTAGGAATATTGAAAGTACGCTTATTAAAGAGATGCACTTTATATCATATCAATAGTCTATATAGAGCAAATTTTTTCAAACTTTTGAATTTCACTTTCCTGTTAATTGGTGATTTTTTTAGACAGTCTATTTAGTTGAGATAAATTTGGCCAATTTGACTTTGCCTGTGGGTTGGATAGTTTTATTACTTCTCTTATCTATAGGTATATAGGCCTATGTTATATATACTGGCAAAGTGAAAGTATAGGTTTCATGACAAAAAATTTGATTTCGAGATTTTGATGGAAATATATATTTTGAAGTCCCCTGAGTCCAAAAATTGAGTCCCCCAACATGGTCTATTTGTGTGTCTGTGTTCAATTTAAAGCATGAAACAATTGAGCTAGGAGGTTGAAATTTTATATTTAAGTTAGGCACCCCCTGAGGCGTGAAAATAAGCTTTTACACAAAATCGGTCAAAGAGTATTAGTACTTTACTGATGTAGTTTTTCAGTTTTTTTGATTTTCTCAAAATTCGCAAATTTTTGATTAAAATTCAATTATTTTTTAGATGCTCTTTAAAATGTATATTCTCGTTTTGCCTTTTGAAGACCACTTTACTCTTGTACTTCATAGGGAAGATAGGAGAAATGGTTGCCATGGTAACCCCATCCCATTTTTATAAATTTTACTTCTTGAACTTTAACATATCGGTGGAAACTCGACACAAAAAAACTGCAACTTTCGATTAGCGAAGGTAAGAGAAAGTTGTGTGCTATGCGACAAGTCACATCAGATTTTTTATATAATTATTGCACGAGTCAAGTTGTAACAAAGTGAAAACGAATTGGAACTAATAAGCCCCAATATCTCTTAGTATTAAATTTTATAAAACCCAATTTGGTAACAGGCCTATTTATTTGTATATAAAATAGAAGGAAGAGAAGAGGAAGGCAAACACATGGCAATTTTCTTGCCTATGTGGAATTCCAAAAGTAGTACAGTTCATTACGTGAATTTCCCCTTTCATTGAATATATTAACTCTGTTGCCAGTCAGATCTTTAACGTAAATATTTATAGGAAAACCAGTCTTTTATCATTCGTGTTGTATTTACAAATAAATGCATTAAATTTAGAACTGCGTATATTTTTAACGAGAATGATTTATGTGAAAGGAACATAATTAAAAGTATTAATAACACAAAGTTTCGACCGAGGCTCTCGTTGATACTTTAAAATATACATATAAATTTTGAGAGCATAATAAGAGTATACATTTCATAGACCATCTAAAAAAATAATTTATGAATTTTAATCAAAATCGTTAGAGCGAATTTTGAAAAAATCAAAACACACTGAACAATACTTTCTCTCTATATATATTTCATATATAGAGTAAGAGAAAGTAAAAAGTACATCAGTAAAGTGTTCTAGTGCTGTTTGGCCGATTTAATTTAAAAGCTTATTTTCGTACCTCAAGGGAGCACCGGACTTACTGATAAATATAAAATTTCAACCTCGTATCTAATTTCCTTCAAACTTTACCTTAAACACAGACCATTTGCGGGATTTGGGTTATCTACTTTTCAGCAATAAAAAACGAATAGATTTATGCAATTCACTATGAAGTAATAATAGTGAGGGATGGCCGTATAATTGATAAATATGAGCAGGATGGCAGCCAAAATGAAATCAGACAAAAATTTTAATCAATCTTTATCAAATTTTTTATTTCAATTGCCGACTTTTCTAACGCAAGTCGCGACCTTCCTCAGGACAATTGGTAGTCCGTGTAATACAGATGGCTGTATTTTTTTTAATAATATAAAATTACACTTCATGGGGTGTGTAATCATCGACGCCTCCCGCATTAAATTAAAGAAAACATGTGTGATATATTTAATGCGAGAGGCGTCAATGAGTGCCATCAAATATATACAGTCTAAAATAATGCATTACACATCCATGAAGTGTAATTTTTTATTATTAAAAAAAAAACCCATCTGTATTACACTGACTATCATTTGTCCTGAGGAAGGACGCGACTTGCGTCCGAAACGTCGGCAATTGAAATAAAAAATTGATAAGGATTCATTAAAATTTTTGTCTGATTTCATTCCTGGCTGCCATCCTGCTCATATTTAACTATAAAGTAATTATAACTATCTCAGCATGAGTGAAATTAAACGCTTTGAAGGATAATTTATTTTAAAGGATAAGAGCGTATCAAATTTATTCTTGCTTACTGTTTGGAAATTTTCAAATATCCCTCTCTGACTGAAGATTTAAATTTCTCTCTCCCGCTCCACTTCATGTAACTCTAGCCAATCAGCTAGAGAACAGGCACATACACACAGAGACAGGAAGGCAGCGGCTAGCGCTTTATAAATACTAATGAAATGATGATAATGATTAGCGCCAGTCTAAGTATAGGCCTTGCATATTCTTCAACCGTTAAAATATTGACAATGGGAATTCACTTCCCAATTGGAAACATTTTGAACGAGCTCAAAACAATGAATTCCTTAAAACTGGCATTCAAAAATTTTTTCAATTTCTACAAAGTTGTCTATGCCTTTTTATTTAAAAATTAACCATCTAGTGCCCACATAATGTCACCAAATTGTGGTAATATGATCCCCATCCCCCGACTCCCCCTCCTTATAATGCTGGATCGATTGACTCCATATCTTATTACATTCAATTCTCTTCATAGTAGAATCGTTATGCAAAGCTTAACAAATCTCTCTTCTACAATCTTTTTTTATCGACTAATTATTATGAATTTCTATGATAAAAATTGTGATAAAGATAGTCAATTCTCATTTGAAACATGCGAAAAGTTTCTTATGCTTAATATAGCTACCTTTTTTTTTTTATTAAGAAAGATCGTATTTATTCTTTATTAAAACAGCAAGTTTTTAATAAAACTGACTCGTAATTAATTATTCACCTTCTCTTTCTTATATTTTTCTAGGAATTATTATTTGCTCATGCAAAGGGTGGAATTTCACGAGAATTTTTTTATTGGTTCGGTATGATCTCTAGGGAAAGATTAGTAAAAAACTACTTGAATTATTTTTATAAAAGAGTAAATTTAATCAATCTATGAGTTCTATTTCTGTATGTAAATTGAAAAATCTGGTGTGACTGGCGCAGCACACAACTTTCTCTTACCTTCGGTAATCGAAAGTTGTGTCTGTGCTTGTCACACCAGATTTTTGTGTCGACATATATTTAGTTCCCGACAGTACGGAACATTTGAATTCAGATGTAAAATTTATAAGTATGGGAAAATATTTATATTTTGTTACCATGGCAACCATTTCTACTATCTTCCCTATGAAATACAAGAGTAAAGTGGTCTTCAGAAGATTTCAATCGCAAAATGAGAATATACATTTTAAAGAGCATCTAAAAAATAATTGATTTTTTGAATTTTAAAAAAAATCGTTGGAGCAAATTTTGAGAAAATCGAAAAAACTGAAAAAGTACATCAGTAAAGTACTAGTAATCTTTGGCCGATTTTGATTAAAAGCTTATTTTTCCGGTCCCGGGGGTGTTTAAGTTAAATATAGAATTTCATCCTCGTAGCTCAATTCCTTCATGCTTAAAATTGAACACAGACACCACCCACACACCCACCCCCACCCACACACCCACCCACCCACCCCACACAGACAGACCATGTTGCGAAAACCACTTTTTTGGATTCAGGGGACCTCAAAACGTGAAGATCCATCAAAATCTCGACATCGAATTTTTGACATGAATCCAATACTTTCTCTCTATATATATATTACATATATACATAGTTAAGAGAAAGTAAAAAATCCTTGGTAATTTTGCTTTTCATATTAAAATTAAATGTCCAATTTGTGCCTCTCTATTCGTATTTGACACATCAATTTCTGGTCCAATTGAGATGAAACTTTTTATTTTTGACCCAGGATGGTAGGGAAAATTAAATTTTTTTTTTCAACAAGGACTTTAAAAGGGAATAGACCCATATATTTTTCCATTTGCATATGAATTAAAGGCATTAATAATTATGACCTATGCAATTTTAGGTTTTGATTGAAGAAATTTTTAATAGCTTCTTTTGACACGATCAAATATTTTCATGAATTTCTATTATATTTCAGACTCGCTTTTATTTTATTCAGATAATTAAATTTCCCCATTAGAGTTTGTAGGACAACAAAATAAGATTTGATTTGGCAGAAAATTTAATTTTTAATCTCTAAAGTCTCATTGATTTAATTTTATACAATCTAATTCTGTCTTCCCTTCAAATTATTTCTTGATGCTATTTATTAAATTAGCTTTAACAACAATTTAAAGAGCTCACTTTTTGGAATTTCTTTCCGTTGATCAATTCCCGAGTTACTCAAGATAAGGGTGGCTATAATAATGTCCCTCCCTTCTTCCACACCCTCTCATTTCTATGTCGACTCCATATCATATAATGATTTTAAATTATTTTTACTTTCTCTTACCTCTATATGGACCCTGTTATGCAATGGTGTGTCAAAGACCAAACATCGAGTTTTGAGAAAATCAACGTTAAAGTTTTTTGTTTTCATTGGATTATATATAATTTTTGTTGTCAATTGTGCAAGTAACATTAAATATAATTTTTTTTACGACATATTTCAAAAAATCGGTGTGACTGGCCACACACATAACTTTCTCTTACCTTCGGTAATCGAAAGTTGTGCACTGTGCTTGTCACACCAGATTTTTCGTGTCGACATGTATTTAGTTTCCGACAGTAGGGTACAATTGAATTCAAGATGTAAAATTTATAAGTATGGGAAAATATTTATATTTTGTTACCATGGCAACCATTTCTCCTATCCTTCCCTATGAAATACAAGAGTAAAGTGGTCTTCAGAAGATTTCAATCGCAAAATGAGAATATACATTTTAAAGAGCATCTAAAAAATAATTGATTTTTGAATTTTAAAAAAATCGTTGGAGCAAATTTTGAGAAAATCGAAAAAAACTGAAAAAGTACATCAGTAAAGTGCTAGTACTCTTTGGCCGATTTTGATTAAAAGCTTATTTTTCCGGTCCCGGGGGTGTTTAACTTAAATATAAAATTTCAACCTCATAGCTCAATTCCTTCATGCTTAAAATTGAACACACACACACCCACACACCCACCCACACACCCACCCACACACCCACCCACACACAGACAGACCATGTCGGAAAACCATTTTTTGGATTCAGGGGACCTCAAAACTGAAGATCCATCAAAATCTCGACATCGAATTTTTGACATGAATCCAATATTTCTCTCTATATATATATTACATATATAATAGGTAAGAGAAAGTAAAAATACTATTAATTATAGCATTTGAAACAATATTCCGTGCTTAACTCAATTTTGAATTTTTTGGTCTTTGACACCATTGCATAACAGGGTTCATATATGTTAATATATAGAGTGAGAAAGTATTGGATTAATGTCAAAAATTCGATGTCGAGATTTTGATGGATATACACGTTTTGAAGTCCGCCGAGTCCAAAAAAATGGTTTTCACAACATGGTCTATCTGTCGGTCTGTGTGTGTGTGTGTTTAATTTTAAGCATGAAGGAATGAGCTACAAGGCTGAAATTTTATATTTCCACCTGAAACAACCCTGATTTTCTACATCCGGAAAAGGTCAGAGAGAGAATTTCTCTGTCAGAAACGAATGTTTAATATTAAACTCTGCAGCTGGGGAAATCTATTATTGTTTCGTTGAGAAGGCTTATCAAATAATTTAGGCATGTATTAATACCTTTAACAACTTTAAAATAAATGAATTATCAACTTTTTACTTTCCCTTTCAATATCGAGATTTTGATGGATATACACGTTTTGAGGTCCCCTGAATCCAAAAAAGTGGTTTTTGCGACATAGTCTGTTTGTGTGGGTGTTTGTCTTTGAACAAAATATCTCAAGAACGAAAAGAGCTATGAGGTTGAAATTTTATATTTAAATAAGGTACCGCCCTGGGACGTGACACGAAGCTTTTGAACAAAATCGACCAAAGAGTACTAGTACTTTACTGATGCGCTTTTTCAGTTTTTTTTCGATTTTCTCAAAATTCGCTCCAACGCTTTTTGATCAAAATTCAAAAATCAATTATTTATTAAATGCTCTTTAAAATGTATATTCTCATTTTGCCATTGAAATCTTCTGAAGACCACTTTACTCTTGTACTCCATAGAAAAGTTAGGAGAAATGGTTGCCATGGTAACAAAATATAAATATTTTCCCATGCGTATCTTACTGTCGGAAACTGAATATATGTCCACACAAAAAATCTGGTGTGACAAGCACAGAACACAACTTTCTCTTGTCGAAGGGTTATTTTTTATTTGTTTTTGCGACGTCTTTGCGAAGGACCTGCGCCCCCTGGGCTACCTCTAAATAGGCTACTAGTGTAGTTTGTCCTGTTCTTTTTTGTACACTGATATAGTATTGTTTGTTTATTTAGGGTTGTAGCTTTGGCTTAGTTTATTATAATTATAATAGTTTATCTTTCTATTGATTATATAATAATAATAATCAAAGAAGACTTTCCGGTGAGGTATTAAATTTTATCATAAACAAATGATAATAAAGTAATAAAAATTAAAACATAATCTCTATATCTATATCACGATATTTATTTTTACTTTCCTATACCTCCATCTAGGAAAGTCTACTGATGATTTTTTAAAACTTTTTAAAAATTAACAGTCTATAATGCTTATTATATTTTTAAACAGTCAGCAAGAATAGATGAATTTTCTCGCCGGAGGCAATCAAGGGGTCCAGGGGGCGTACCCCCCACTGCTAATAAATATTTGTCCACTCGTCTAAATAATTAATGATTATGAGTACTAATTTTAAACTCCAAATAAATATTCTCCTATCTAAGCACCATAAATTTTCATTCTCTCTTAGTATTTAAATAATAAAGTTATGTAACCCTCAATTTAAAAAAAGTTTTTAGGGAAAGTTATAAAGGGTAAAATTTACATAAATTTTATTTTCAAACTTTTAAAATGCATGTTTCGCGTAAAAAGCATTAAAAAGCGCATCATATGGCGTTATAATTATAATTCAATTTTATTTATAACAGACACGGCCAACACAACCAAATAACTTAAATTTGATAATAAAACAAATAAAACTTTATCCTTTTTTTTTTTTTTTTTAATTTTTTACTAAAGAACTATTTTTAAAAGCTTTAATAAATTTAAGAATACTTTTTCTCTCTCGTTTTCGTATATTGGCCCCTGTGCGGGGTCGGCACTTTATTTTTAATTGAAACTAACAAGGTAAAAACAGCAAACCGACCCTCACAATAATAAAATATTCAAAACTGTTGAAATAATAAATTGAATAATTTTGAATAGAAAAACGATGTTAATATATTCTCCAAAAGACCCAAAAAGTTTTTATGCCATTTTTGATACATTCCTTCTCTATCCTTAACAAAAATTTACAATTCTATAGTCACAAAAATGTATAATTACGTTCTATAATTCAAATTTTTAAATATTTTAGAACGAATTTTCAGACTTATGAAATACGAGGCCAGGTCAATAAGTCCTTGACTTTTTGAATTCCCCGCCTCTTAACTGAAATGGCAACACTGCTCCTGTCAGCAGGCAACTATCAGCTGACTCCTGTCGAAATTTGAACCAGCTGAATCTTTTAGTTTTTGTTTGACATCCATTAATAACAGACTTGCGTGTCATTCAAATAATAACGGACTTATTGACCTGCCCTCGTATTTTATTAATAATAAACGATTTATAACTTAGGAAATTGGACCAGCTCTTTTAACTATTTAATAGAAAATCTCTTTAATCTTGTTTAGCTTAAAAAGCGCAAGGAAATTGAAAAAAGCCTAGCCTAAGAATGGTCGTATTATTTGAAATCTTAAACAGATGAGACTAAATCGATCAGGAATAGAAACTGCTGTACCCTTGACCTCTCTGAATAAGAGAAATAAGATTTAACTTCTCTCATTCTCTTTAGGGTAGTTTACGTTAATTCAACGATCCAGGAAATTAAATATTTAGAAGGATCTAGAAATTAGAATTACTTTGTATTTGTGAAGAGAAAGAGAGATTGAATTGACCTAACCTGTCTTTGATATTGAAACTTCTAATTCTGAAATACCTCTAATGAATATCCCTTTAGTGATTATTTTAACCATTATTTAAAAATATCTGCGTAGCTCCACTTCCCTTCTAGGTAGAATTTGTTTATTTTTTGATGAGTGTCATTGTGAAGACTGAGAATTAGATATTGATACTTCCGTTGCTAAATCAAATAGATAAAATTTCATTGGTTTTTTCCACTCTTCCCGTTTATATATATATTTTTTTTTTGGGAACTAACAAGTAAGTTCTTTAACGCGGCTTACGCAGGGTGAATTGGGAGAAAATGTAACGTAACAAAAATGCGTTTCAGCGCCGAGCGAAGGAGGAGGAGGGCGAGATTAGCCAAAACCTTGGCGAGGCCACGCCAACCTTCTCCTTCTCTTTATTTTTTTTTACGTTTTGAGATCCCATGAATCCAAAAAAGTGGTTTTCGCACCATGGTCTGTCTGTGTGTGTGTGTTCGATTTTAAGCATGAAGGAATTGATCTGAGACTTAAATTTTATATTTAAGTTAGACCCCCTCTGGAGCGTTAAAATAAGCTTTTAAACAAAATCGGCCAAAAAGTACTAGCCTAGGTCTAGTACTTTACTGATGTACTTTTTCAGTTTTTTTTTCAATTTTCTCCAAATTCGCTCTAATGATTTTGATTAAAATTCAAAAATTAATTATTTTTTAGATGCTCTTTAAAATGTATATTCTCATTTTGCCCTCAAAATTGTTTGAAGGTCACTTTACTCTTGTATTTCATAGGAAGATAGGAGAAATGGTTGCTATGGTAACAAAATATATAAATATTTTCCCATGTTTATAAATTTTACGTCTTGAATTCAAATACATGTATATCGGTGGGAACTTAAATATATATATCTCGACACAAAAAATCCGGTGTGACAAGGACAGAACACAACTTTCGATTACCGAAGGTAAGAGAAAGTTGTGTGCTGTGAGACCAGTCACACCAGATTTTATATAATAAAATTCTTAATTAATTGCAAAAAATAAAATGATATAATAATAAATAATAATAATATCAGCATTAATTTTTATTAAATCTAGTAAAAATATGAATGAAATTAGTCATAAATGATTTGATTGTTGTTGGGCGCTCACAGCGCCAATGACGTCATTCCTCCAGGCAAGTTGTTCAATCAGTCTAAAGAGAATCGTCGAGTTTTGAACCACGCGATTTCGCGAGTGCTAAATATATTGTGAATTTTTATTTATAAAGTGCATAATTTGTGTTTAAGTTAGTGATTGATTAATATCTCCGGGATGTGTTATGTGTTTAATAAGTGTTTGAAAATACAAATGAAGATGAGTTTTGGAAAATATCAAATTAAGTTGCGAATGGAGTCCAATCACAACGGTGAGTTGAGATCCTTTTTATTAAATAAGCAAATGGTCAAAAAGATGGCGACCTCTGTTTGATCGATATTCGATTTAATTTCATTTTTAATAATATCTACATTTATTTAGTGACATTTGGCTATATATTTTTTATTTTTTATTTTTTAATATGTAATTACTTTGTTTTGATAAGCCATTTATATTTATTTATAATCATTCTCTCTCACATATACTGATTTTCAGATTTCTTAATTCATTGAGACCCATCAATTTGGGCAATGAATATAAATAATACAAATGCACGCCCACACACACACACACACACACACACACACACGGGCGCTTACACTCACACAGCCGTCAGCTTTCACGCGTCCGCGCACACATACACAAACACAAACGTGAGCCATTTGGCGCAGTGCCCACACACATACACACTCACACTAATACGCGCGCACCTTTGGGCGCCCGCGTTCACGCACATACACACAGACAGACTCTCACACAAACATGGGCTTTCACGCGTCGCGCTCACACACATAGGCTCTCACAGACACACATATAGAGTGACGACGTTTTTTTCTCAGAGGGGCGGGGGGGGCAATATACAATGTATATGCATATAGGCTATATTATAGCCTATCAACAGAGAAACAAAAAAAAAATTGAATTAATATGTTGAATATATTCTTGCATTTCTGAGATGCACATGATGAAGAGATAAGTTAAAATTAACTAAACCCCAGATATTTATTTATTAATAATTATTATTAGAATTAAATTCAAAAAAATTTTTTTTAATAAGGTCTGTTTAGGCATCGAAGGCCATTTAGACCCCGTCTCTATTTATTTCAATTGGATTGGTAGTCAATCCATTTGAAATAAATTGTCGCATGAGATGGGATGCGAACCCGCGACCCTTGATACAAATGACCAGCACGACTTTGTATGTTTATTTTATAATTTTTTTATTTTAAAATCATTTATTGGCCCTCGGGCCTTGGTGTATTGGTTAGCGTGCTGACTATTTGTACTTAGGGTCGCGGGTTCGCATTCCGTCCTAGGCGACACATTTTATTTAAATTGTATTGGCTACCAAGCAATTTAAATAAATAGGGACGGTGTCTAAATGGCCTTCGATGCCAAAAAAGACCTTAAATTAAAATAAAAAAAAATCATTTATTGTTTAAAAATAGCAATATATATCATCCCACGACTTTGGTTTCAAGCTGACTAGAGGGGGGAGGGGGCCATCCAGGGAGCACATACCATCGTCAAGGGGGGCTCTTTCCCCCTACCCCCCGCCCCCCGTAGTGCCGTCAATGCCCATATACCTAAATATACGTACATATGCTCGAGCGCTCTCAAACAAGAACTCGCCTCTCGTGCTAGGATTTTCGCTTGATTTATTTCAATTTGAAAATTGCAATTTTATTTAATCTAAATTTACTCCTGAAAGTTATAATTTTCAAAAATCTGGTGTGGCAGCCCATTTCACAATTTTCGCTTTCTTTCGTGTCTTCTCTTTATAATTATATATTTTACTAGTCGCCCTTGCAAATTTTAAATATTTGCTGGTTCCGGTATAGAAAACAAATTGCGCTAGCTCTCGTTATCGGGAAACCTCGAATACTAGTACTTATTAGTGTACTTTTTCAGTTTTTTTCCAATTTTCTCGAAATTCCCTTAAACGATTTCTCTCAAATATTAAATATTTGCTGCTACCGGTATAGAAAACAAATTGCGCTAGGTGTCGTCTTCAGAAAACCTTGAGTTTTAGTACTTTACTGGTGTACTTTTTTAAATTTTTTCTAATTTTTTTGAAATCCCCTTTAAAGATTAGAAAGATAAATTTAAATATTTTCTTATTTCTTCTATACAAATCAAATTGCGCCCCTCGAGTACTAGTACTTTACTGATGTACTTTTTTTTTGGTTTTTACAATTTTATCAAAAAAAAAAAAAAAAGAAACGGTCGATCCGGAACTGTTTCTTAAATTAGAATATCATTAAGGTAGATTAGAACAGGTCTTCTTAAGTAGTAACAATATGTTATGTTTTTATTAACCCGCAGTGTATTTATATTAACTAAAGTGTTGGCGCCTTTCGAAAAATATTGAACATGAGTCGTAATAATAGTTTTTTTTAAACACCCCCACTTTTTTCCCATTCACACTCACACTCACGCATGCATACAGGCCATATAAGACTTTTACAATAACCGTTGTTAATGAATATATCTATTGGGGATCCAGGCATTCTTATTTAAATCATTTGCTATCGAAATGACTTGAATAAAATCATCGGCTGCCTGGGGTTCGAACCCGCGATCTTTGATATACAAAGCAGGCGCGCTACCAACTACACCAAGCCCGAGTACGTTTGAGTAATTAATAGTTTTTAAAGTTTGTAATTTAATATGGATGGGAGGGAGGGAATAGGGTGGGGGTGGGATAAATGGAAAAAGGGGAAGGTAGAAGAGGAAAAGGGGGGGGGGGAAAAAAAGTGTAATTTAATAAAAATTAGCCTTTTCAATCATTTGAACATTTAAACCCCTTGATAATCAAAATTTAATTTGCCTGATTTCCTTGCCTACTTTGAACCTTTGGACACATAAAGAAAGTCATAACCTATATTTAACTACCATCAATCTTCGTAAGTTGTGATCGATGTAAAAAGTTTTTTTTGTCAGTTGCATCCGGGATTAGTTAGCGAAAATTTCAAAGAGTATCAAAAAAAAAAAAAAAAAATAGTGATCCATTAGTGCTATCATAGAGTAGTAAGCGGATGTTTTTATCCTTTATCCATTATGGTACAATACACGAATAATGAATTATAAACAAATATTAAAATTATAATTATCATGACCGTAATTTTTTCTTATAAGTTAAAATTCCTTGTTCCAAAAATATTTCTTCCTTCCTGTAGAAGTCTGTTCAATTGAAATTAAATTTTCAAACCTCAAAAGCCACTTCCTTCCTAACAATTAAATTTTTAATTAATCTTCAATTCAAAATAATTTTTTTCCTTTAACAATTTCGGTTCCTGTTTCTTAGAGGAGAGTCAGAGAGAACTCTCTTGCTTCAGGGTCTAGTGCCTTGTCTTTTACGACCTTTTAATTTCCAAGTATCGATGTATATTCTCAGTTTGCCCTTGAAATTTTTTAAAGCACACTTTACTCTTGTAATTCCTAGAAACGATAGGATAAATGCTTGGCATGGTAAAAATATTTTCCCATGTTTAGAAATTTTATTGGTACATCTTATTAAAAGCGCAATCTATCATTCTTGTTTCACTAGATTATCTTGATTCAAGCTTAATTTAATCACTTCTTAAATCCTAAGACTTTTTTTAATCCCAATACTTATATTATTATTTTTCATTATATTATTTCACTAGTGCAATAACGTAAATGTTTAAGTTGCATGTAAGAATAGTTATCTTTTAAAGGTATGGCCAAGGTGCCTAGCTTTAAATAATGAAGGCTACTTTAAAAATTCCAATATTGATTTCAAAGTGTCAATCAAATAACTTATCTTCATATGAATAGGAAGGGGAATTCATGTACCCCGTGCAGAGATAGAATGCCCCACTTCCGTTTATGCATTCATACATTTTTATACTCTTCGATAAAGTAATTTCAATTTCAAAATGAACAACTATGTAAATGTAATCAGATATTCAGTGTTATATCAAATACTACAAATACTACACATGCAGCATAAGATATTTTGCTATTAGATTTGTAAATAAATTTGAAACTGAATTAAAAAAAAAATCTGGTGTGACTGGTCGCACATCACACAACTTTCTCCTACCCTTTGGGAAGGGAAAGTTGTGCACTGTGCTTGTCAAACCAGATTTTTTGTGCCGAGATGTATTTAGTTGCTCTAAGCACTTAAGTTCCAAACTTGGCCACGCGATTCATAGATGGCGCTGAGCTACGAATGCTTCCACATCAGTAAAGTGTACGTGAAACGATTTCCACGAAAAAATTTTACTGATATACTTTTTAAAGAGCATCTTAAAAATAGTTCATTTATGAATTTTAAACAAAATCGTTGGAGCGAATTTTGAGAAAAAAACTGAAGGAGTAGATCAGTAAAGTACTAGTACTTTTTGGCCAATTTTGTTCAAATGCTTATTTTCACGAGTTCGGAAGGTGCCTATGTGCTGGCACGGAGTGCACGCCCGCCAGGAACGGCCCGGGATATACCTATTATTTTACTTTTAATTTAATAATTTTTATGTTTTCTTATAAATAGTTAGATATTTTAATGGATTGATTCATAGGGACAGATTTGGGGCATCAGGATTTGAGTCCTTTGGCATGTACATGGAGTGAAATTAACCCCTAATCTATGATAAAAATTTGCTATTATAAAAATTTTTTTTCGAAGTAAACGTGATTTGAACACGAGTTGTGTGTTGAAATTCCAGATTCGTCGTCCCCAGCTTATCTCCTCATTTTTTAAAGAATTTGACACGATATAAAATTAATCCATTGGCGTTAAAAATGTAGGCAAAGGACTGCATCTATAATGATAAAATTTTTAAAATATACAATGCGAGTCATTTAATTTTAACCAATCCCCTGAAAAAAAGACGAAAAAAAAAACACGTGTAAGTGATCTATCTTTCTCAAGAACAAGACTTACCAGCAAGTCGGTGCTGTCAAGCAATAAACAACCAACGACCAAGCAACAACACAAGACGTATTGAGCCTCTCAACAACAACCCCCATTCCTCTTAGGCTTTGCTCGCTGAGCATTTTTTTTAGACAGGCGTTAAGTTAAGAGATGATTACGTTTCTATTTTCTTTCGCCACTCTTAGATGTCTATTTTTAGCATTAATTCAAAAAAGACTTATTCATTTAGAGAATCTTCAAAGAAGATTAATAACATACTTAAATTAAAATAAAGCTGCTTTATTAAACCATTAATTGAAGGGCTTAGTGGAAGATAGTCATAAGCCACAATTGTTTCGAGATATTGACAAATTAAAGTTTGACTCAAATCTGTAAATCAGCCACTTAATTTATAATAACTTTCTTTATAAAAATTAACACTTGTATGACTTATAAAACATATAATTGAGAAGGGAACATTAATTCGCCCTAGTTTAAGTTTTAAAAGCATTTATAATGAAGAAGAAAACGAAAATAGGCTTATGACTTTATTCACCATAAAAAATGGTTAATTAAAGTTTTTCTTTTTGCACAAATTGACATGATCTGATTAGCTGTTCGGAATCTACAATGGTTTAAACCTTCAAATAAAAATTTACCGCCACACGATCTCCCGCGATAAAATGAAATAATGGAAAAAATAAAAGGAGAGAACCGTATATTCAAAATAATTATACTTCTTGAAGACAGAGGAGTTATTCGAGCCGATAACGAGCAATTTTTCATATGCTTTTATCCAAGTTTTTCTTGCATGCCTCCTACTCGGCCCCTCTACCTGCATTGTAAGACGTTCTCAAGTAGTAATTTGTTCTTAAGATTCTGAAGATTTCAATGGCAAAATGAGAATATACATTTTAAAGAGCACGCAAAAAATAATTGATTTTTTAATTTTAATCAAAATCGTTGGAGCAAATTTTGAGGAAATCGAAAATACTGAAAAAGTACATCAGTAAAGTACTAGTACTTTTTGGCCAATTTTTTTTTAAAAGCTTATTTTCACCCTCCAGGGAGATGCCTAAGTTAAATATAAAATTTCAACCTCGTAGCTAAATTAATTCATCCTTAAAATTGAACACACACACACAGACAGACTATGTCGCGGAAACCCCTTTTTACTTTCTTTTACCCTTTATATGAAATATATAGAGAGAAAGTATTCGATTCATGTCAAAAATTGTGGACCACAAAACGTGTATATCCATCAAAATCTCGACATCGAATTTTTGACATGAATCCAATACTTTCTCTCTATATATACTGTATGTATATTAACATATACATATAGGGTAGAAGAGAAAGTAATAGGCAACGAATTGTTAAACCTTCCCGCTCGTATACTTTAAGGTGCGGTCTCGAAAAACCGTTAGTAGACGAATCAGAAGCTGGTTACTCTAGGCGGCAAGAGATGGCGTTAGTTCTCCCCATAGGGAAACAAGCGTTTTATTCCATTTCATTTGAAAGATTCCAGCTAATTAATTAAAGGCAAAAAATTAATTATTTTTGAACACAATGATTACTCGAGACGTGCACCTTGAAAAATTTCAAACTTCTGTCTTAAAAAACTTCTGTCTTAATTAGAAAAAAATTAAATTATTGCTTTCCTTTTATTTTATTTATTTATTTATTTTTTTTTTTTTTGTTTACACAATTTTCATTTAAAATTAATTTACCAATCTCGCTCTTTCATAATAAAAAGTTTGATTGATTATATAAACATTTTAATGAAGGAAGGAATCAATTTATTCTTTGTTTATGTTTATATGAGAATTTAATAGGGAAAACATTAGATATTTTTACTTTCTCTTATTTTTTTTATTTTTAGAGATAATCAAAGGACTTTGTCCTGTGCAATCAATAAAAAGTTTTTCTTTATGTTGAGATAGGCTATATAAAAAAGATGTAATTATATCTTGAATTTTTCTTATATAGAAGAGAATATTTTACCTCTTCATTTGGTGATTTTAATGAACCAAAAAAGTTGGAAAAACTGGAGACGAGATTTTCAATCTTTCTTCATTTTTTATTCGCTCAACTTTAAAATCAGTGCCATGAAAATTCGAGCCAAATTAGGAATATATTAATATTTGAAAAATTTTTCTCAATAGGCTACTAGTAATAAAAATTAATAAATTACCCCATATGTGACCGAAACGTCGGCCCTGGTCTATTAATAAATTAAAATATAACTAGCAGCTTGCTCATTTTATTTTTCCTATTTGATTATCAACACTCAGCTATATAGCCTACCTCCTTCAAAAAAAATTATATCTTGTGAAAAGAAGAATAAATTCGTGTTTGGGAGATTGGATAAATGTCGGTTGCCTATCTACAGGCGTATTTGATATTTTCAATTCAAATTTATATAACTTCTTTGCCAGGCCCCCCGGCCAAATTTTTTTCAAGCTAACAACAAATCTATGACATTAGTTCATTATTGTATTTGAACAATACTGGAAATATGGAAGTATGGACATTCCCTTTGACTTAATACTGTGTATTTTGTCTTTAATTCCAGTATCACTAATTTTATCCAAGTAAAGATAACAAACGCACCTCTTAGAAATTGCAAAAATCTTCTTTCTTACTTTAATTAGTTAACCTTTCAAATTTATTTTGGTTTAACATGATGACAAGCTATTAATATAACTAGGCCTATTTGTTAAATAATTTTAGAGGTCTTCATTATTTGAATAAGATATTAATATTCAATGACTAAAATCTCGATTTGGGCCTTACTAGTCATATATTTTGTGAATATGTTTATTTGTTGGTGGCTCTAAATGTCCCATAACCCTCAGGATTAGAATCCAGGATCTCCAGCCTATATCGGTACCCTTTGTATCAGACTACCGAACCCTCGACCGCCAAAACAACACATACTCCATATATGCAGTTGGAATTGCATTTCTCTGCCGAGATCATTGAAGTGAGAAAAATTTTTCACTTGCCAGACGCTTGATTTATTTGCAAGGGAACAGTGTCCTGTGACATGGTGCAAAGGGAAGACTCTGAGGGTCATATAGACTGGAGATCCTGGGTTCAATTCAGGGGGTAATGGGATGTTCGGCCCACCAACAAATAAACATACTCACAAAATATTCTTAAAAAGCTATTATTTCTATAAATATTTACAAAGCCTACATTAATAAAAAATTCACCATCCATTTTTCAACAAATAATTCCTATAAGGCCTATTTAAACAATTTAATTTTATTAGCTTTTACTATAATATTAATAAATCTTCAATCTTGTAATATTAGAATGTTTTGACTTGTCAATATTCCTTTTAATATTGACTTAGAAAAGATTTGATCTCAAGATATCAGAGTTTAACATTCGACGGCTCTCTCTTTAAGAGCAGGACCTCTCTACTCTCTCTTGTTTTTATTTTTTAGTTATTCAAATTTGTCCTCTAATAACATGTTTAATTTTCTCACAACATTTATGCTGAATATCAAAAAGAATTTAATTTAAAAAAAGCACCCTTCTGATAAATGCTAATTAATTAGATTTTCATCTCACGTTTTCTTTAAAAAAATAAAAATTCGCGTTATGATGGGGGAATTTATTTTTACTTTTTCTAATTTATGGTAATAATATTTATCATTTTATTCCCTCCAAAATTAGATTGATCAACTCTCAGGCACTCACAATGAAATTATATAAGGCACTTAAGGACACGAAAAAATGCATAAATTTAAATATTCCTTGATTTAAATAATAGACGTACGTTCAAGTGAAAAATATGTGTAGAGACTAACATTAAATAAAATTTTATAAATATTATGTATTCATGTATTTGAAAAAAAAATTGTTAACTCAGGGGTTAAAAGTATGTGAATAACGACCAAGAGTTTCCCGAGCTAATACTGTATTTTCTTCTGCTTTTTCAGCTCCCCTCCTCCCTGTTGGTTGTTGTCTTATCTCCTAAATTACAATTTTCTTTTGCAAGTAATCTACCGTTTTTAGTGCCCAAGTGACCTCTATTTCTTTTCGCAAACAATTAACGATTTCCATAAAAGCCATAAAAGCATCAGTTTATTGCTCTTTTATTAAAATGACATTGCGATAGCGTATAAATATAAATTTATTGTTTATTGTAATCCATGTTCTTCAGCCTATTTGTTTGTTCCTGGTTTGCCCCTCTTGCGAATATTTTTATTTATCTCTTTACTTAACGTAATAAGAAAATAAATCTTGCTGTTTATATTATATATTATAGTCTATTATATTTACTTAGCCCAGGTCATCCATATATTGCATATTTATTTATATTTCAAGAAATCTTCAATTTGAACGTCCCCAATTACTGAAGAAATTTTTCAAATTTTTTTCAGACAGCTAAATAAGGTTTTATATCCTTCATCTCATTTAATTTTCACTAATTATTATTTTCTAAGATGCTTCCCTTGTTTAATGACACCCACTAATCCCTTAATAAGAGACCAAATTTTTCCTATATTTTGAATTCATTCTCTTCGTGTAGTTTTGTTTAATTCATTCATGCGTATTTGTAAATATCTCTGCATTTAGAGCAGCGTTTTCCAAACTGTGAGGTGCGAGGCGCGAATATTAGCCAGAGCTAGCAATTTTCTAAATTAGTATCATACTATTTTATGGGTGGTGGAATTTGTATCAGGAATAAAAGTTTGAAGAAAACGCAGCTATAATTTTTTCTTTAAAAAAATATATTTTTAACAGCTGACGTTTCGGTTTTGGTTAAAGCCATGTTCGGGGGGATTTAATGATTCAATTTTTAAATTGATAAAATATAATTTTTAAAATAATTTAAAATGATTCAAATCTTCAATTACTAAATAAATATTGTTCTCAGTTTTTAACATACGTCTATTGATTTCCCATTATCATTCCCATTTTCCAATTATTAAGTTGAGATTAAAAACGCGAGTTTAATACCCTTAATTGAATAATTTTCTGAAAATTTTCAGTTAAACGCCTACGATCCGAAAAAAGTTTCACTTGTATCGTTTCATAAAACCACACAATGATTTTTTCAATAATTGAGAAAAAAAAATGGCCACAAGCACGCACGCTTCTCTCTAAGCAAAATAAAAAAAAAAACATTTAACAAAAAACATTGCATGTTTCCGATGCATTTTTCGTCCAAGTAGAGAGAAGTAACGTTAAATATCTATATTTATTTATAATTGCTGGTATAATTGAAATTTCAAAAATATATTGTCTTTATTTTATGCACAGGGGGAGAGGATATTTTTAATTCTTAAATCCATCGATTACAAATATACATAATGAAGTGAAGACAGGGGAATGTCAAAAGATTAAACAAATATTATTATTTATATTGACTGAAGGAATATATACAATTTCTCAATATAAATTTAAGTAAATATTTATTTATATCGAAATATTTGACAGGAGAAGTAATAAATTGAGTGATATAAACATATTTCTGGAAGTGGATTCAAAACTTTGAACCTGTGCTCTATTTCGTGTTTGAACCAACTCAGAGTGGCTCCTTATTTAATAACTTTTTTTTCTTTTATTTGATCCTCTCAAATTTTTTCGCTCTTCTATTTAATTAACTGTCTTTTTTCCAAAGGTCTTAACTCTCTCTGCTAAAATCAAACTCTTCGTGCCACTACACTTTCAAAAAGTTGCTAAAAAATAAATAATTCTTACACTGTAAAAAAAAAATCTTATTTTAGTGTGTTTTGGAATACTAAATTTACAAATCCCTTGTAAATGATAACTATTATGCATTTGTTTAATAAATTTACAAATTTATGAGTTCAAATATTTTTTACAACAAAAAAACATTTTAAAATTACATTTTTTTCTAAAATAGAATGTATTGTATTTTTGCATACCTTGTCTAATAATTTTCGTTAAAAATTGTGTTATAATTTTTGAAAGCTGTTTGGTTGGGAATTAGAACGCAAATACATATATATGTTGTAATTTTAGAAAGCAGTTTGGGATTAATAGAACCACGTCAAATTAAGTAGCTTAAAAAAGTATCGTCTTCTTAACAAAGTAGTCGAGATGGTAAAGGCGTCGTACAAGTTCAAATATTATGAAAGAAAGAAACCAAGAGTTCGAATTCAAATCACTCGAGGGACAAGATTTTTTTTCTCGCTCGTACCAGATTACTTTCTAATAATTTTCAAACGACTTTCGAAAATTACATTTGTAAATGGTTTTTGCAAAGACTTACTATTTAGTATGTTTTTTGTTTATGTAATTTGCTTCTTACACAAAAATTGTAAAATCACCAAAATTTTTTTCTACGTTATACTGTATATAACCAGTGGCGGATCCAGAGGTGTTTCTCGGGGGGAGGGGGGGAGTAATCTGGTGTGACTGGTCGCACAGCACACTTAATTTCTGTAATTTAAAGGCGCGTTCTGTACTTGTTTATCAGAATATAAGAAATCAAATTTTTAAGTATTAATTTTTAAAATTTTACATTAAAAATAATTTTTTTTTCGAAAAAAAGTATTTTTTTCAAATCTTGGGGGGGGGGGTAATTATCCCTCCCCCCCTTGTATATAACATAGGTCTCTACAATCATGTTTCTTGAGACTCGTTGAATTGTGATTATCTCAAAAATTCTGTCAGAATAAAAACTGCTTAAAATAATTAATTCATCATCATAATAATGATATTGAAATAATCCCAAAAATTCTTTTTTTTTTTTGAATTCAGAGATTTCTAAAACCTAGAGAAGAATCATAATCTTATGGTCGAATTTTTTGACGATTACAATACTTTATACTATTTATACGAGAAAGTAAAAAAAAATGAAATTTATGCTCTTATTTTTATTATTAATAGAAAAAACTATTTCATGAGATATTGCATCTTTAGTCATAAATAACTAAAGAGTGTTTAAAAATCGAAAATTAAATGTGATATATAGCACTTGCCCGTTTATGTCTTATATAAATATTTGAACTAAGATAATGTATTCTACTGTATAATAATGTTTTATGTTTTTAATTTTTAAGGCATTTTCATTTTATTTATTTTTTTTTTTCTTGCTACATAAGTTATTGCCCAAACAATTTATTTATAAACCCATTCTTTTTTTTTTCTTTCCATTATCTTTTTTAGTAAAATGTCATTAATTCTTTTTTTTTTTTTCAATTTGACCAGGTGTAGCAGAGAGGATGTTTCCTGCGAACAATCCATCAACCAGGTCCATCTCGTTACAAGTGTATTTTTTTTAAATTGTGCGCTGCCATTTGAGGCAAAAAGCGCAAAATTCACAATGCCTCAACATCATAAATCTCCACCCGGATGGTGAAGGACTTTCTTTTCAACGCTGTTTTATACACCAATTATGGCGATTATCCAGTCGTGTTGTTGTTGGCGATCCTTGCGCAAGGGCAGCTATGCAAGCGCGATCTTTACCTTGGTGAGTGAATATTCATTATTATTTACTTATCGTTTTATTTATAATGACTCCTGTATAGAGTTAGAGAGGAATAATTGACTTTTATTTAGAAGGGAAAGACTTAATTAATGTTGAACACCTGATCTTCATGCTCTTTTTGAATAATGCAGAAATCTTTTTTAGAAAAAAAACATTTCCACAAATTATTCTTTTGTTCTACATTTACCTATTTTCATTTGGTTCAACTCATCTTTCATTTGTAGATTTTGATAGTTTGATATGAATAGATTTGTGTTTATTTTTCAAATTGTCAAAAGTATAAGAAAAGATTTTTATGCAGATTTGCAGATTGTTTGTGCTGAATCATTTGACTATGATTACAAAATAGTAGGGGAAAGTAGCCGATTATCGGATAGGCGCCCAACATCGGATACTATGGTTCTGGCTCTCCTGTATGCTGAAAGCGAAAAAAATTTTAAATAGAACCTCTCAGTTCGGTTCGGTTCCTCTATCCTATAACGACGTTGAGTGGACTGTTGTCAGTGCGAGTTATGAAAAATATTTGTTTGTATTAGAGTTTGGTGGATAGCTGAGTAGATCTTGTAGTAAGGAAGAAAGAAAAGAGCGATTGCAACTAGGTTTATTTCGTTTAATAATCGCTTCAAGCCGACGTTTCGGTCAGATATAAGACCATCATCAGGGTTACAATCAAGATCAGAAAGGAGCGAGTGAGTTTACAGTCAAAAAAGAAATTTTGTTTTCTTACATCACATGCGCACAAAATTGACAATAATTTATTATAATTATTTGTTATTTAAGTCACGAGGAAAAAATTTACTAAAAAAAAGGTAAATTGATATTTGTGACATAATATTTGTAGGGGGGTTTGTTTGTATGTGACTAACTGTGATGGGGGAGGGGAAACTAGAAAATCGTAAAATAAGGTGATACGAAATATGTGGACGACCCCTTCCCTAACTATAGATGCGAAAATATTCGTTAATTAAAATCTAAGCATTTGACCAATTCCCTTGCTTCATAAATATATATTAAATTATATTTTTTTTTATACATGAATAATTTCCATACATTGGAGGGCTAGTGAATTTATTTTTTTATTTTTTGTTGCTCTTATAAAGGAGATCCTTCGGGAAACATTAAAAAGGGGTTAGATGCGAGATAGTATAATAATAAATAAAAAAAAAATACAGATTTTTTTTTTTGTTCATTAATTGAGATAAATTAGCGGAAGAGAGAGAAGCGAAGTAGAAGGGTATTATTTTATACCATACATTTACCTTTGAAATAACTAAGCTATTAAACTTAATTTTTCAATACTTAATAAACGAGGCACCTTAATTTTAATTAATAATGAAGCTAGGAATCTACTGAGGAAAGATTTATTAAGGAGATGGGAAACCGACTCAAAGGAACATCATCTTATACGGCTATAAGGTCTAAAGAGAAAAAAAATATTTCAATTATTCCGGATCTAAGGAGATAGGGAATTTCATTTATTTTATTATTTGCGAGGTGAAATTCTCGATAATTTGTTGGTTCTAAAAAAAAATAAATTTGTTGTTTTAATTTATTTGTAAGGTAGATCCTATTACATCTCAATTTTTCAATTTAAATATCAATATTTAGTATTTATAAAATATCATACATATTTGAGTGTTTGCATTAATTTTTCCAATAAAATTCAATCTAATTATTTGAAATGCTCGTTACTATAAAAATGTTCTGGGGGGAAATGAAACGAAAATATTTACACATGATGTTTTCGAAGTTATAAATATATATGGGATTTGTATGAAAATGGATATTAGGCAAGAGAAAAGGTAATAAATATGATTGATTGATTGATTGATTTTATCAATTATTTCAATCAAGAATTTACTAAAAAATTAAACCAATAATTTTATTAAGCTTTAGTATAATTAAATTTAATAAAGACATATTTAATATATGAATATTTCATGTATTATATTTTATTTTTATCCGTGGAAATATTAAATGGTCGAATTTAGACTGATAACTGTTGGCTCTAAATGAAACAAAATAAGATCTCAAAATTTTAAACTGCCATCTATTGTTAATATTGTGGTTGTGGCTGTTGAGCTGTATCAAGGGTTGCAAAAGCAGAGAGTGGCAGCCAAATTTTTTTGTATAAATACTTTATTGGGCCGACGTTTCGGTCTAGAAAGAGGCCTTCTTCGGGACCCAATAAGTGTCAAGAAAGTATATATATTTTGCATTAGGCAGCTATGTGTATTGATGTAATAATCAGGTGAGAGATCTTGCAATATCGGCCCAATAAAATATATAAAGAAAAAAAAATTTGGCTGCCAGTATCTGCTTTTGCAACCCTTCCAAGAAAGCCTACCATCTATTGCAATAGTATTGAGACTAAAGCCCAGTAGTTAGGCAGCCCAAATGGCACATTTACACTAAAGCTTTCTTGTCTGTGTGAGAAATTCCTTTTTCAAAGCAGACAATAGGCTGAACGAAAAAGCTTAAAAAGGATTGTTCGCCTATTTTTCTCACACAGATAAGAAAGCTTTAGTGTACGTGTGCCATTTGGGCTGCCTAACTACCGGGCTTTAGACCCAATACTATTGCAATAAATGGTATTTGAATTTCTATTTTTCTGAAATGCTTTATGTTCTTTGAGAAACTTTTCGATTACTTTCGTAAAATATAAAAAAGAACTCATAAAATTTTTTAACCTTTCAATAGTTTTGTTACATAAATTACTTATTCATATCATCTTTCTGAACAATATGAATTAAAGAGTAATCAAGACATACCTTGGCGAAGAAGTCTTCTCTCAGTTATTTGCAAACTACAAATTAATAATAACCAAATTCCTGTTTCTAGATATCAAATTCAATTACGAGGATTAAATAGCGATATCCTATAACCATTTAAAGGTTATCTCTCCTCAGCATCATTATCGTCGTACACACAGCCGGAATGGGGAGGGGGTATCGTAAACATAATGTCCCATAACACTTATACGATGGCCTCATATACACTAGGAAAATACTATAAAAAATAATAACTATTCATAAAAATAATAATTGCACCCTTCCTCTTTGCTCGACTTCTGATAAAAGAGTTTGGATGTTTTTTAATAAGAATAACGGTAAATAAAAAAGCGCAAACAAGGGCCTTGTGAAAAAGATTTCGATTGAATTGATTTTGATTGAATTAGAGTCAGAACTGAGATTTTAAGGAGCACATTTTTATAGAGAGGCTGAAGAAGTAAAAATAAAACACAAATCGATATAGACCTATGTATAAAAAAAATAAACTTTTGAATGTTTTTTTGCATTGAATGAATGACTAGAGTAGTGAGCAGAGTCTGATAAAAAAACAAATATTATAAAAGCTTAGAAGAAAAAGTTAATTAAAAATTTCTCTGAAAAACATTTGAGTAATCATGCATAATATTTCATAGTTAATAAGAGACAAAGCGACAAAAAAATACAAACATTTTTTTAATCTTTGGTCTTTATTATTAACCCTATCTCACATCCCCTCCCAGGCTGTGAGAGTCAATATTGTTAATCTTAGAGCCTCGGATTCGGAGCCCAGGCAGTCCAATGAATATTTATTTAAATCATTTGAATGCCAAATGGTATAAATCAGCGGTTCCCAACCCATGGGGCGCGGCCCACTTGTGGGCCGCGGACGTCTAATGAAAGATAAAAATTTATACTTATAATTAGAGAGCGGAAAAAAAGTCTTTCGACTTTTGTCAATTTTGAGACTTTTCTAGATTTTCTTCACTGATCTCACAAAAAGAAACGTTTTTTGAGATTTTCAAAAACGACTTGCGCTTCCCGGTCCCTATTTATTCCAATTGATATGTATTCAAATTAATTAGGGTTGACATTATCCATAGAGGTCATATTTTTTTTTATCGCCTTTGAACTTTGAGAATTTTCAAGATTTTCCTTAAACTTTAAGCATTCCCTTTGTTTTCCCCCACAAGGGACAAAATTAATTTCAAATTACAATAAAACTAGAAATTTATTATTTAGAATCTTTTATTGCTTAAAATTACCTCAAATAATACATAATTAATAGAACGAATAGGGATAGATTAGATTGTTTCATCTGTCAAAGTTCCTCAGCATAAATCTGTTCATATATTTCTTTTTCATTTCATATTTATTTGTCAATCTTATTTTTCTGTTCGATTGTATAAAATTATATTTAACAAATAGTTAGTTAAGTGTTTAGTCAAATCTAAAAATTTATAATAATAAAAATAAAAGAGCTTTTTCAACTTTAGTTTTTTTGAAAAATAATACAAAGATAAACTGAAGGTTTAGTGCGATTTAAGGCTATCCAGTATCGTTCAAAAATCCAGTTTTCATCAAAAATAGCATTGACTTTTTTCACACCTGACCCAACTAATTTTGTACCAACCCATTTTACTTACACATACACGCACACATTTATACCCAGTATACCCTAGTATGGGCCCCAGCGTTTTTTTTTTACGGCAAAAGTGGGCCGCACATCAAAAAAGGTTGGGAACCGTTGGTATAAATAATTAAATGTGTCTGGATTGCTATATAACTTATATGTTTCTTTTTTAAGAAAACCTATTTTAATGTAACTTAATTAATGATACTGTAATTTATTAAACATTTAATATGAAATAAAGAAAAATAAGTCGATTTTCAATTTGTGGGACAAATCAACATAATTTCCTTATGTTTTGTTGTATATTAATTAAAAATTGTGTTTTTATAAGAATTTCCAATAAAATAGACAGAGAAAAACTGAAATGCAAAGACTATTTTAAAATTTTAGAAATTTGGGCTTAATAAAAAAAATTTCGACATTGTAATTGTAATAATTTATTAAAATGACATGGATATGTGTTAAATTTACTTAAAAATGTTTAATAAATTGCAGAATCATTAAGATAGATTAGAACAGGTATTTTTAAGAAGAACAAAGTGTTACGTTTTCATTGACGCGCAGTGTATATATATCGTCATTAATATGAGTATCATTAAAGTCTAGATGCCAAAAAGACACTATCTCACAAATAATCGTGATATGAATTAAATGAAAATTGTCATTTTCTGTAAATAAATAAATTGTTCAAACTTTGTTATAAATTTATAATAGGTTCTCATATGAAATACAATGGCTAATAATTGGAGTTCCTGAAAATAAGTTTTGAAACGCTCTTTCAAAAATAACTTTTATAGAAAAAATTTCAATCAGATTCGTTCCCAAGGATTCCTCATAATTGAGGGGAAAAAGATGTAGTTAATAAAGTAGCTCTCGTTTGCAGTTTTCACACATTCAATATCAGCCCCCCTCCCATGTCACTGGGCTATGTTTTAAATTTTAAGTCATTGAAAAATACAGTATATCAAAATAATTCTAGAGTTTCAATTATTTTTCTATTATTTTTTTTTAAAGAGATGCCTTCTGAATCTAATATGTGGATAAAATGTGACCTGAGCCATTTAAAAACATGTTGAACGGAAATGTTCTTCACTAGTAATAAAATTAAATCCATTAAAATTACGCTCATCAACAAGGTGGTATAATTCGTAATTTCCTTTAAGTAATATGCCCGAAATTCAATAAAATACAAACACACTTGACTAGTTGTTGTTTCTTGATGGCCATATCCTCATACAAATACATTTGATTTTATATTCTAAATTAACATAAATTCATGGAGATAGATGTAAAATCAATAATACCTATCCCTATCTTCATGCATTATAGAAAAGAAATAGAAAATAGCCATTATAAATTTATAATTTTAAATTGATTGTTTATAATTCTATCTTTGCTGAAGAGGTAAAAAATAATAATAAGCAATTTTTTTTGCCCTTTGAAACAAGAGTTTGAGGCACCGATTAGATAAACAAGGGGGGTGTTTTAAATATTTAATTCGGTTCTTAAGTCAGATACACTGAGAATTTATCTTCTTTCGTTTTTCTCTCTCCTAAAGAAAAAGAGATAAACGAGTTGAATTTATTTAGTTGCAACTAGTGCTTAACACGAACAATCTTCAAGAATTGGACATGCTATTACAGTTTATAATTAACTTGAAACATTGAGCTTTCTAGTTAAAGGCAGGCGCTAAGTGAGAAAGAGAAACGTCACAAGTGCCTTACGAAACTTGACGCCAACTTAAAGCTGTTTCTAAAGTTTGCACTTGCCTTTGTAGAGAGCTAATGATTAATATTATTTCTATATAAAAACATCGCGATAAATAATCCTATATATTAAAATAAATGATGTAGAGAAAAACTCTGGTTTCTTATAAATTACCAGTCCATTTCGGGAATTAAAAAAAAATTCTGATCAATAATAATTAATCACTTGCCGAAATTTTACGATGGATTCATGAATAGTTAGCAATTTTTTTGTCAAAAAAATTCATCCATCTTCATTAAAAACTTTCTGAAGTTTGAAAAGAGGCTATTTTTGAGAGTCATACAATGTGCCTTCATCCTTTTGTAGGGGAATTGAAATGTCGAATTATTTTGTCTTTTATTTTGTATCTTTTGAATATATCTTTGTTTAAATATTATAGGCTATGTAGATATAAGAAGACTCCCTTGATCCTGTATCAATTATAGGCTATGATTTATTTTGTTTTATTTGGTTCACCAGTTATTTATTAACTTTTCGAAACTAAAAATAATTTCTTTCTCAAACTTGTACAGAATATATCATCAACGAGAAGGAATAAAAGATCTGGTGTGACTAGTCACACAAAACAACATTCACTTACCTTCAGTAGTTGAAATTGGGTTCTGTACTTTTCACACCAGATTTTCGACATATATTTAGTTACCGGCAGTGCACTAGAATTCAAGATGTAAAATTTATAAATATAGAAAAATATTTATAAATTGGGAAATAGAAAGTACAGGAGCAGCAAACAAAAGAAAGCCTTAGTATCCCAAATGCCGAAGGAGACGTTTCGGACAAAATTTATTTGTTCATCCTCAGTCCTTAGTGGCTTATATTTTGACCCTGTTACGCATAAGCGCCAGATACCGAGATTTGAGAAAATTAGCTTTAAAGTTTTTCTGATTTACATTGTTTTGATTAGTTATAATTTTGTTTTGTCAATTGTGCATGTAACATTAAATATAAATTTTTTAAGGACATGTTTCATAAAAAATACTATTAATTATAGCATTTGAAACAATATTCCGTGCTTAACTCAATTTTTAATTTTTTGGCGCTTGACACACTAATTCATAACAGGTTCCATTTATTTGCCTGACAAAGTTGTAATCGTTCTTGATACACAAAAGTCCGTGCGCATGTGCATTTTATTAAAAGACACTCACATTATTTATACATTTTAATAAAATGTACATGTGCACGGACTTTTGTGCATCAAGAACGCTTTCTTTGTCCCTAAAATAAATATAAGCTTCTGAGAACTGAGGATTGACAAATAAATTTTGTCCGAAACGTCTCATTCGGCATTTTGCATACTAAGGCTTTCTTTTCTTTCTGTACTTGTTCTATCCCAATGTAACACCAACAGATACTTATCTCCTGATTGTAAAAATATTTATATTTTGACAAGCACAGTACAGCACCTTTTTGAAAAACATTCTTTAACGAAAAAAATCATTGTGTGGTTTTATGAAACCACGATGCAAGTGAAACTTTTTTTCGTATCGTAGGCGTTTAACTGAAAATTTTCAGAAAATTATTCAATTAAGGGTATTAAAATCGCGTTTTTAATCTTAACTTAATAAATGGAAAATGGGAATGATAATGGGAAATCTCTAAGGGCATATTAAAAACTTAAATAATTTTAAAAATTATATTTAGCCCCCGGGTGTGGCGTAGTAGGTAGCGTGCCTACCTCCTATACCAAACGTCGCGGGTTCGGATCCAGGCAGTCCGATGATTTTATTTAAGCCATTTGGATACCAGATGGCTTAAATAGAAATATCTGGACCCCCAATAGATATTATCATATATAACGGTTATCATAAAGTCTTATATGGTCTAAGTCACGGCTTGTAACGCGACATGCTGATAGAAGAGCCAAAAAATTTGAGAGGATAAAATAAAAGTTTCGTTTAAAAAAAATTTACTTTTGGCTCATCATTAATATAATTTTTAGCTTTAGTTAAATTGAAAAAAGATTGCCTAGAAATATTCTCCAGGTAATATTGTAAAAATACATTTCAATCTCTCGTGACTCATGCCGCATGTGTTGTTGGTTATATATGCGCTGAAAAAGAGCTGTTTGAATGAAATTAATTATTATTCATGAAATTATAAACTATACCCGGAAGGTCTGTCTCTCTCTACTCTCATAAACGTCGTGGATTTTAAATTACGACTAATACATAAATGAAATGTAAATATTATTAATTAAATTATAAACTATCCTGTTAAATAAAAATTCCTGACTGGATTAAAAATATCGTTCTTCATAAATCTTCCTAAAAATAAACTAACACAAGAGATAAATTAATTTAGATAAAAATTTTATCAGGTCATTCATATCGTAACTTCATTTTAACAACGATTTACCATAAACAAAATAAGTGTGTTAAATGTCAATATAAGAACAAATGAGGCGTGGTCGTTCAGAAGTAAATTATTGAAGTGCAACGCCCTCTTTATGTCTTCCTTATTCTTTTTACTTTTTTGATAAAATCATAAAAGAATTTTAAAATTATTAAATCGGCTAATCCCACCAATTTTTTTTTTTTAAATAAAGCCATCTGTCTCATAAGAGATAATCTAAGTGATCCTGATGCCCCGTAGCTTTCGAAAATTACATACTTAAAGAGGCATGTGAAATGAGGTGATATTGTAATCATAGTAATTTGTCACTCTTGAAATTTTGATGGATGGGACAACGTTTTAGGGATTCTAAAATCCATGATCATTTTCTAAATGGCATTTATATGTCGTGTCAGCCAGATAAATCCAAACCATTTAACTCTTCATCATCATTTATTTAAAATTTGGATTTTATTTTATTTATTAGGATTCTAATATACTCCTCTCCTAGATTCTATTCTGAACAAAATTTATTCAACTCTAACTTCAATAATATTTTTAAAATTTTCTTTCTAGAACAGGGGTCGGCAACCAATTTCAAGTAGAGAGCCATT
>JAKCPI010008892.1:0-55618 GCA_023213315.1 Euborellia annulipes
CAGCAATACGTAAAGCAACATTTCGTTCAGTTACGTATTGCTAATCTTGACATCGAATTTTTGACATGAATCCAATACTTTCTCTCTATATATATTAACATATATATAGAGGTAAGAGAAAGTAATTAAATGCAACTCTTGTTTACAATTTGATTTTCTCAATAACTATTATAGCTAGAAAAATGAAGCCGGTGGCATTAATTAACAAATACTTTGGGCTAGCTTATGTACATATTTCGACAAGTTAAAAATATTAATACTTCAATAAATATGAAAAACTAAATAGAATTCACCAATTGTAAACAAAGAATGAATAAACAGATCGAAATGAAATTTTTTTTATGAAAGATGAAATATTAAAATGACGTCGAACTAAAATTTAATGTTGTTTATTAAGGTGCGCGTCTCGGGGTGCTAATTTTGGGACTTTCCAGCGGCCACAATTTTGAAGCTATCGACCTCAAATTTTTTTTTAATTAAAGCTATTTAAAATATCTACAACTTATAGAAGCCCTTTTTTTGATTTTCGAAAAAAAAAAAAAATTTTTTTTTAGATTAATCGCATTAAATAAAAGATATTTTAAAAAATTTGGTGTGACCTGCGCACAGCACACAACTTTCTCTTACCTTCGGTAATCGAAAGTTGTGTTCTGTGCTTGTCACACCAGATTTTTTGTGTCGACATGTATTTAGTTCCCGGTAGTAGGGAATATTTGAATTCAGATGTAAAATTTATAAGTATGGGAAAATATTTATATTTTGTTACCATGGCAACCATTTCTCCTATCTTTCCTATGAAGCACAAGAGTAAATTGTGCTTCAAACAATTTTGAGGGCAAAACGAGAATATACATTTGAAAGAGCATCTAAAAAATAATTGATTTTTGAATTTTAATCAAAATCGTTAGAGCGAATTTTGAGAAAATCGAAAAAAACTGAAAAAGTACATCAGTAAAGTACTAGTAGTCTTTGGGCGATTTTAATTAAAAGCTTATTTTTCCGGTCCCGGGGGTGATTAACTTAAATATAAAATTTCAGCCTCATAGCTCAATTCCTTCATGCTTAAAATTGAACACAGACACACACCCCACCCACCCACCCACCCACACACCCACCCACCCACCCACCCACAGACAGACCATGTCGCGAAAACCACTTTTTTGGATTCAGGGGACCTCAAAACGTAAAGATCCATCAAAATCTCGACATCGAATTTTTGACATGAATCCAATACTTTCTCTCTCTATATATATTACATATATACATAGGTAAGAGAAAGTAAAAAAAGGAGCTCTATAAGTTGTAGATAATTAAATTAGTAATCGTTGTGTTAAAAAATAATTAATTTTTTGCCTTTAATTAATTAGCTGGAAAGTCTAGAATTAAATGGAACAAGTTACGTGTATTCTAATAGGGGAACACTAACGCCATCTCGTGCCGCCTCGAGCCAATCGTGCTTTAACGGTTTTTCGAGACGCGCACCTTAAATATTTTTTATTAATAAAAATTTTAGTTTTTCACATTTATAATAATTTTGTTTTGTGTGTGCTTGTTGGAGAGGCAGGGGGTCTAGAGCCCCAAATTTGGTTAATCCGACCCTAAGGCAGAGGTTATTGGAGTGTTTCGATTTCAACCTTGAATGGAAAATGTATTTAAATTATGGCTACCATTAAGGGGGAGAAAAAGACACTCATTTTGAATTTTCACTTTAATTGAAAAACAGAAAAAACCCAGTCAAGATGAAATTTTTTTAGGATTGTTTTTGTATATGAACGGACAGGAGAAATACTTTGGTTGAATTAATATTTTAGAATATTTCAAATAGTTTAGTCGAAATAGTTCTAGAGAAATTTTATTTTCTTATTAAGTGGAGAAAGTAAATATAATTTTCGCATTAGTATGACCATGGAGAAAAAAAAATGAATACAAGTGCCCAGGGCCGGAACTAGGAGATTTTTTAGGGGGGGGGGGCAAAATTTAATTTGCCGCCCCTTCCTTAAAATTTTCTATACAAAATTCATATCATTTTACCTTTTTTTTTGTAAATCTTTCTTTAATTGCCGCCCCCTATATCTGGGCAAATGCACCCACAGCCCCCCCCCCAGATCCGGCCCTGCAAGTGCCCTAATTACGTACTGCTTTCCTCATGAGTTTAGATTAATCTTCTTTGCAATATTAGTAAAACTTTCGCAATCGATAATATATGGACCCTGTTACGCATTAGTGTGTCAAGCGCCAGCTACCGAGTTTTGAGAAAATTAACATTAAAGTTTTTTGTTTATAATTTTTTTTTTTTGTCATTTGTGCAAGTAACATTAAATATAAATTTTTTTAGGACATATTTCATAAAAAATACTATTAATTATAGCATTTGAAACAATATTTCGTGCTTAACTCAATTTTTAATTTTTTTGGCGCTTGACACACTTGCATAACAGGGTCCATATATTTTTAATATTTACTGTAATGATAAATATGATTTAAAATCGGAATAACGTCTGCAAATTAATTTTTTTAAAATCAATATTATTCATAATTTTTTATGACTTCTAATATCTACTTAATTAAGCACAATGAACTCTCTTTTTTTAAGATATTAATCATAATTAATATTATAAGAGTGAAATAATTGAGAATTATAAAAGTTGATGAGGAAAAAAATTACTACAAACTATATGTAAATCATGGGCATATCCAGCTCAAAACGGAAGGCCTTAAAGGCTCAAACAGACAGAACGCGAAATTCGCGTCGCTTGGCGTTTTTTCAACGCCGCGAAAGGGCGCGAAATGTTGTATAAGGCAAGACTGTATCATCCCCGTCACACAGGGGGCGAACTTACGCGGCGTAAACGCTCTCTTTCGCGCGACAGCTTTTTCGAGTTGTACAAATTTACAACTCCTTCGCGCGAACAGGCGAACTATCATCAAGATGAGTGATGTTAATGAAAAATATACATATACACAATACCGGATCGTACGCCCAGATAACGCTGCCTGTGTGGCTTAGCAAAAACGCCTTTCGTCGCGAAATGCGCGCGTAGCCTGAGCGTCGCGAATTTCGCGTTCTGTCTGTTTGAGCCTTAAATGTGTGCAGAAAGAAAAATTCTAATTGACTACCGGTATATAAAAAAATCGCGATTAATAAACTCTAAAATCTATTATTTTTTCACAAAACCTCATTTTTAAGCAAAAGTCGGCCTTAATGGATGAAAGTTTGGCCACACCTGTCATATATGAAAAAGTATGAACATGTTTGTTATGGGAACAAAGTACTAGTAAAATAAACATGTTCAAACATTTTCATTGAAACAATATATGACAGGTGTGGCCAAACTTTTATCCATTAAGGGCGACATATGCTTAAAAAATGAGGTTTTTCGAGAAAAAAACCAATTTTGGAGTTAATTACTCGGGATTTTTTTATTTATTCTATTAGAGGTTATCTTTCTGCACTAAATGACATCTCATTTAGTCTGATCTGATTAGCCGTTCGGAATCTACAGGGGTTTAAAATTTCGAAAAACGAAATCCCGCCGAGTGCTCTCATGCGGTAAAATGACTTCATATCAAAAAAAAAGAAAAAAAGCCCTGGGGGTATTGAACCACTCTTTCTAAAACTATATTTAGCTTTAATGTAGCTTTTATGGTCAAGTCGCTATGCGTTGCACAATTAGGGCTATTTTTCGATATTTTTTTTGCCTAAAAAATGAGGTTTTTCGAGAAAAAAACCAATTTTGGAGTTAATTACTCGGGATTTTTTTATTTATTCTATTAGAGGTTTTCTTTCTGCACCAAATGACATCTCATTTAGTCTGATCTGATTAGCCGTTCAGAATCTACAGGGGTTTAAACTTTCAAATTTTAATTTACCGCAGCGCGGTAAAATAAAATGATAGGAAAAAAATAAATGGTGAAATCTTTAGCTGAAAACTCATTCTTTCTAACCGTATATTTGTCATAATTATACCTCTTAAGACAGAGGAGTTATTCAAGCCAATAAACTTTTTCGTGCAAGCCCCTCTAACATGCCACTATAGACACATGATTTGTAAGACGTTGTCACGTCAAAAAAAACAATACTTTCTCTCTATATATTTTAATATAGGTAAGAGAAAGCAAAAATAGTTTGAAGTAAAGAACAAAACGTTGTCACGTTAAAAAGCCACCGGCTGTGTAGAAGACACAGCCAACACCAAATTATTTATTATTATAGAATAAAATTACCAATTGAAATGGAATGATAATTTCTCAAACTTAGTAATATTTTAAAATATTATTTTTATTTTATTCATTTTTTTTTTTAACTTGTCTATCCCGTATCTTCAGTTGTGTTATTTAATAAAATAATAAAATGAATATTAGAAAAGTCTCTCCCCCCTTCTGTTTTGAGCTGGATATGCCCATGAAATGCATATAGTATGTAGTAATTTTTTTCCCCATCAGCTTTTATGATTCTTAATTATTTCACTCTTTAACACCAAATTTTTTTATAAAGCCCCAAAAGACGAAACTCATTAGGTTAAATTAATTCAAAATAATCAAATAGGCTAATTGTATTTTGGATCTATAGGAATAGATATAATTAATATAAAAATCAATATTACATCCGATTAATCATCAAAAATATTTATTTGATAAATAACATTACTTAATAAACTATTGAATTAATTTTTTAATCTAGTTATGAGTTGTTTTTTTTTTTATTTTAATTTAATGTTGTTGATGAAGATTTGAAATTTTTGTTTATTTTATATGACATTGGCTTTGAATACAAAAAATTAGGATTTTTCTCTATACATGTGAGATATAGAAACGTGATATGTATATGACAATCATATTTAATCAATTGATGAATGTTTGATATCGGTGTACAGTATATACATATAATTTTTTTTTTTTTTGTTTGAAATTGTCGATATTGTGAATATCAGTATCGTAACAAGGACAAAAGCCTTTTGATGACAACAAGAAAGTGCAAGTGGTTGATAAAAGTGATAGGGCGAGACAAAATTAGATTAATAATAAATATATAGAAAAAAATAATATATGGCAAAGATTGAAGAATCTAAAAACACGTTAAATGAAATTTTCGAAAAGTGTACGAAACAATAATTGATTTAAAAAACTAAACGATGACAATTTGTGAAGTGGCTATTGTATTTCAATAATAGGAAGCGGACAGCCAGAACGAAATGAAACTCAAGAGTAGTGGAGACAGTTTCGGCTATAATTAAATATCGCCACCCTCAGTCCATTTTCGAGAGTATGAACTCAAATGCCAATGCATTGATCTACATGTTGTCTCAATGCATTGGCATTTGAGTTCATACTCTCGAAAATGGACTGAGGATGGCGATATTTAATTATAGCCGAAACTGTCGCCACTACTCTTGAGTTTCATTTCGTAGAGGCTTACTTCCTGGCTGCCCGCTCCCTCCCCTATTGTTAAAAAATACCTAAGTCTGAGAGAATCTCAGCATTGCTCAAAGGAAAATGAAATAAAGTATTTTCTTGATTAAAAGGATTCACCAAAAAAAGCAACGAAATTATACTAATGAAGTTGGTCGTAAAAGAAAATGGCGTTTCATTCCTGAGACTGCTCTTTTTTGCTAGTCTAAATCCAAAAAATCGTCCGCTTTCAAAATGGACTGATGATTTCAACAAGTTGATTAGAGAAGAATACTTTATTGAACAAGCAAGAAATTCGATTGAGTGGAAATTGAAAGAGCCATCATCATCTCTCCTTAGGTAGAGAACTTAATAAAATAAATAAATCTGTAAATAAACGGAAGAAGTTGCCAATGGATTATTGTTCTATATTATTCTTTATCCCAGAGTGCTAGTATCACAAAATTTTGACTTAGAGTGAGTTTTTGGCATGGTGTTTACTTTCATAACGACTATAAAAAAGAAATTTGATTTGTTAACGAAAAGATACAGAAAAGTGGTTGATAATTAGACAAACATATATGGACTATTGTATTATTGTGGAAACCGAATACAATACAAACCCAAGAAAGGTATCCCTCTACTTAATTCTAATCGAAGCAATCCTTTTCGCAGGGTGTAAAAAATAAATTCGTTTTTACTTTCTCTTACCTCTATATATATGTTAATATATAGAGAGAGAAAGTATTGGTTTCATGTCAAAAATTCGATGTCGAGATTTTGATGGATATACACGTTTTGAGGTCCCCTGAATCCAAAAAAGTGGTTTTCGCGACATGGTCTGTCTGTCTGTCTGTCTGTCTGTCTGTGAACAAAATATCTCAAGAACGAAAAGAGCTAGGAGGTTGAAATTTTATATTTAAGTTAGGCACCTCCATGGGACGTGACACGAAGCTTTTGAACAAAATCGGCCAAAGAGTACTAATACTTTACTGATGTACTTTTTCAGTTTTTTTCGATTTTCTCAAAATTTGCTCCAACGATTTTTTTTTTAAATTCAAAAATCAATTATTTTTTAAATTCTCTATAAAATGTATATTCTCATTTTGTCATTGAAATCTTCTGAAGACCACTTTACTCTTGTACTCCATAGAAAAGATAGGAGAAATGGTTGCCATGGTAACAAAATATAAATATTTTGCCATACTTATAAATTTTACATCTTGAATTCAATCGTACCCTATGGTCGGAAACTAAATACATATCGACACAAAAAATCTGGTGTGACAAGCACAGAACACAACTTTCGATTACCGAAGGTAAGAGAAAGTTGTGTGCTGTGCGCCAGTCACACCAGATTTTTTGATATTTAACTTTACATTCATTGTGCAATAATATGTATAATTACACTATAACAGTTTTTATTATTATCTATTATATACTTTTTGTAATACAGTTTGAGGGAAATGGAGCTAAGCAATTTGGCCCGTTATTGAAATAAATTATCTATCTTTTTAATTTTGAAAACCAAAATTAAACTTCAACCTAGTTGAACTTTAAAAGAGATGACAACAAAAAAAATAACAAGGGTCCCTATTTAATAACAAAGTAAATATTATTGTATTAATATTGAGATATTGAGTATTACTATTAGATCGTAAAATTCAATAAAATTAAATATTTATAAGTACATGCATGTTGTTAGGACCAATTATTTTTCTTTTTTTTTTCCTCTATTACATATAATTTATAATTATAACAATTTTGAAATTTATTATTTAAAAGTAAAGAACTCAAAATGAATATTACCTGATAAGGCAAGAGAATTATTAAAAAGTAATTTTTTATTAGCACAATTTGAAAAAATGTCTATTTCTTTTCTTTGAAAAGAATGGCTGAGTGATAATCAACAGGAGCAGGAGGATGTAAGCAGCTAGCAAGGAATAAATAATAATAAAAACCAAAATTTTCCGGTTTTTTCCAAACCCTAGTTCGGACCCCAGGCAGTACGATGAATATTTATTTAAATCATTTGGCTACCAAATAGTGCAAATTTTAATAAATATGCCTAGATAATTTGTATTGTAATTTATATATGGACCCTGTTATGCAATGGTGTGTCAAAACCAAACATCGAGTTTTGAGAAAATCAAAAATAAAATTTTTTTTTTTATTGGTTTATATAATTTTTCTTTATTGAATTAAATTAAATTTTTTGGATATAAATACTATATACTATATATTATATAGTGTATTGTTTAAAATTTAACTGTTATATAGCTTAAGATGTCGAAAAGACTAAAAAAATTTCACATCAGTTAAAAATCCTGAGCCTGCAAAAAATAAATGTCTTGATTTAAAAGAAAAAGGACAATTATCTCTACCTTCCATTTAAAGGAGATTTATCAAATCACCATCGCGATTTAATGGTAGTTTTACTTTTTTTTCTATCTATAGAATACGTCAAACAAATGACTCCTTTTCAACTTGAAGTATGATGGATGGGAATTAAATAAAGATTCTTCAACTTACTTTTAAAAAAGTTCTCCTTATCTTTATCGATAAGATGCTCCTTGCTGGTGTCGATACGTGAAGGTGGCAGAGAAATGACAGAAAGAAGCGAATGTGTATCAGGAGGTTTATAAGAATACGGATGACTCAAATTTAACGATTCTATACTCAAAGCCTCGAACGATATTCGTTTCTCAACACGTATTAATGGAACTTCTAATTGATTGTTTTTTAAAATCACAACTTCATTTAAATTTTTACTCTCTAATTGTTTTTCTTCTTCTATTTTTAATTTAGCTTTTTTTTCTTTTGCCGATTCGTGTTTCTGTTTTTCCGATATTTTCTTTGCATAAAATGTTTTTAATTTTTTTCTTTTACTCGAACTTATTTTTGAATCTTCTTTCTTTCGCATTCTATACAATTTTCTTATTTTAATCCATATTAAACTTACTATACACAAAATTAATGGCACAATAGTATAAATAAGATATTCGGCTTGAAATTCCGGTTCTACAAATTTTGATTCTATATCCGTAGGCACTGCAAAACTCACGCCATGATGGTCATATCCTATTTGGCAATTGAAACTGGAATAAAGATCGGTGTATATTCGAAAAAATTCGGGACAATTCACTTCAGGTTCATAACCGCATGCTCTGATATTCACTAACAAAGCTACCTCAATAGGTTCCGGGTCGTCATATACATCTAAAGCGTCTATTGTTGAAGAATTTATGTCCATATATTCGTGAGTTGTATTATTAAACACTTTATAATTATTTTCATTTGTACTATTTTTTTCCTTTTTCTGGAAAATATGAGACATAAATATGCTTACAAGCATATAATTCGGCTGTACAACTTTGAGAACATGAGGTCCATGTACAATTAGTCATGCCAAATACGTCTTCAGCTCGTGACACGGTACAGGTTGTTGATGTTAAATCCGCTTGAAGGAATTGTAATGCGGAATCACTAAAAACAGCGAATGAAGTTACCGCAAATGTGAAGCTAACAATCGCTGTGATTGTACAAGAACGCGCTTCGAGTTCACGTATCCATCCGGGATAACGACATCGGCAACAACAACAACGACGTGCCATTGCGGTTACATCGCCACCGAAATGGCGCCTTGGTTATTCCAAGGGCCCTTAGTCTCTAAAACTCAAAGAACACGAGATCTGCACGTCACATGCCATATAGAAGTAGATGGTTATACAAGAGAAAATGAAAAATAAAGAACTGTCAGTAGTCATGAAGGGGTTAATTGGAGTCTCTCTCTCGTAGAGGACTGCTGACTGGCAACTGAGTGACTAATGTCCGATTCGGGTTTTGGTTCGTTTAGTGGGGGCCCCGGCGCGTGCCATAGCCAAATCAATAGCAGCGATCCATGACCAACCAGCTACGAATCTGCACTAACACAACAACCTCGACTACCTAAGCCAGGGACACAAACAACCTGAGAGATCGAAGGTGCCAAGTGCGCGTGCCCTCACCTGGAGACTTGAGTGAGTGGACAAATGTGCGCCAAACAAATCTAAATGACCTGCTCACATTAAGGGGTGAGTTATATCCAATATCCAATGTCGTTACCTTATACAATAAAACCTTAAACTAGTTATCAAGCTGCCACAAAGTTTCTAAACAGGACGTACAGAAGATTAAATAAAATTGAAAATTTTTTATCAAATAATATTTTAGAATTAATAATTAAATTTATATATTAAAAAAACGTATGAGGAATAAATTTTGATATCATGTCTGGGCAAACAATCAAAAAGCTTAGAAAGGCGTAATTTTTTGGAATTAATTAGTGGGGAAAATTGTAAATTTTAATGAGTTTGTTCTTAAATTTCCAAGACATATTATATTAGCACTTCTTCAGAGGCAACTGCAATTACATATATTGTACAGTGAGGGACAATATTAAGTCCCACCCATGCGTTTTCTACTTGTGATTATTTCATTGTTTTTATAAAAGAAAATGAAAATCTTTATTGGAAATTTTCTAGGTTTGAACCATGAAAGTTTCCATTAAAAAAATATATAATATTTTTTAAAAACAATGAAATAATCACATGTAGAAAACGCATGGGAGGGATTTAATATTTTCTCTCACTGTACAAATAGGAAAGGTTAAAAAATATATATAAATATCTTATAGATATCATTTGAAAGATAGTTATTAATAACAAAACATTGTCGCTCAAAATTGTACATATGTTTATGTTTGTTTTTTTATAAAAGCATATAAATATATGCCAGATATAGGCTAATAGTGTCCCGACTGTTAGAATAGCCTGCCATCTTTTGCAATAAAGATGAACTATTTGACAGATAATTATTAAATAAATCATCTAAGCTTATTTTAAAATTTTCTTAATTAATTTGGGATTAATAATAACAATAAAATAATTTTTAAATAAAAAAAAAAATTTAATATTATTTAATTTTTTAATGTCATTAAAAAAATTATAACTCTCTGTTCCAATAATCCATTATGATTATAATTCATTAAAAAAAAACGCATTGAAAAATTTCTTATAATAGTCTAGTTTTTTTTTTTTTTTTTAAATACGTTTAAACGCCGCTTTTACACCCCCTTAATTGTATATGCAATTGCATTTGCCTCTAAAGAAGTGCCTTCGAAATATAAGGATTAATAAACTCAAAAATTACAATTTTGTAATTGCCTTTGCCTTATCATTCAATGAACATCAGCCAATGTTATTATTATTGCCATCACTCGATATAAAATTATATTCGGTTATTGAAAATAGTAGACAATAAAAGGATCATATTGAGATACGTATAAGGAACGCCTGATGTTTAGGCAACCAACAGACTCTCGAGAAAAATTGTGGAAGATAGTAACAATAAATGAAAACAATGTGCTTTTTTTGTGTGATCTTAAGCAAATAAGGGGGGGGGGGCATATGCGTAGATTGTGGAAATTAAGTTTACTAATTGAGTAGAATGCTTGAGAATTATGTGAATGAACTCTTAAAATATTTTTACATTGACTATTTATTCTTTTTTGTTTGGACGGAGGGAGACCTATTTTATTTAGATTTATATCCTTGATCTAAATAGGGGATAATATTTCATTTAGAAATTTAGAACGCCTTTTTAACATTTATATTTGAATAATGATTCAGGACTTTTGATAGACTTTTACACTTATTAATATTTTTTCCGTTCGATATTCTTCAATTGAAACATCGTAAATCAATTATCTTCACTTTGTTTTGTAATGATTTTCTATCTTTATACTTTTGATTATTTTCTATCGTCTAATTAATATAATATGAATTTTTATAAAAAAAATGTTTATAATTGTTGAAGGTTTCTTCTACTTACTTAAAAATTCGCTTCAAAAATTTAAAAAGTATATTTAATTTAAGAATGGATACTAAACACGTCTTGTTTTATAGTAGGTACTATATTATAGTATAAATATGAATATAACATTCGACTATTCGATCTCTTCGTTGAAATATTTTGTAAATTAAAATATACAAATAAAACACTCAGTTTATTTAAATTAATACAAAGCCTATTCACGTCTATTCCCTAAAAACAGACGTTAAAATTTAACATCAACAAATGGGTGTTAAAAAGTAAAGTAATAACATCAGCGTTAAAAAATGCTATTCTCTATACCAAGTTTTAACAGCGACGTTAACATTTTATTTTTTAGCACCAGATGTTAACGATGAGCTTATGTTTTCTGCTTGATCGGGTTTTTAGATCCTAATCTCTCGCGCATGAGCATTACTAACTTGATTTGTTATTTTCAAAATAGTAGGCCTATCTGACATGCCAGCGTTAAAACATGCTATTCTCTAAACTAAGTTTTAACAGGGACGTTAATATGTTGCTTTTATTTCAAAGCTGTCAAAATCATAACCTTACTTTTCAGGTTAAAGACGCCATTTTTATGCTTTAAATACGGCGTTAAAACATTAAAGGCATCTCCTAGACATTAATTTTTAACACTATTGACTCAATGTTAATGTTTGGCTTTAAAGTTTTTGCTTACAGAATAGCAATTTGGGGCAAAGTAAGATGAATTAACGTTGTTTACAGATGTCAAAAGTTAACGTTTTGAGAACGCTTAGAGAATAGACCTAATTAAGTGTTGATTTATATTCAATAGAAAATTTGAAACAATAAAATGAGTTATTTGAATATTTTATTCAAATAAAAAAAAAAATGATTGTTTCGAAACTTAGGCTTTTTTCACTCTATAGAATTAGATTGTTTTTCCTTTTTTAATTAATTCTGTTTATTATATTCACTTATAGTATTATTACAATATAATAATAACATAGTCATCATATCACATGTTGGTTTTGATATAATTTATATTTGAATTTTTTTTTCGGTTAAAAACAAACACGAAAATAATTTGGAAAATGACGATGATTATATTAATATAATTAATTTTAAATTAACTTAATTACTTTATCTATATTAAAATATTTGACTTCAACAAAAATATTTTTATATTTTCGTTGATTTATAAACGATGAAATGAAAATAACCAAATTTTAATCACGATATCCTTGAACTACACAGTGAACAATATTTATTTGATTTAGAAATTTAGAATGCCTTCTGTTTTAAATGCATTTTAAATAATCATTATGACCAATTGATGAAAATGGAATAATAATTATTTTGTAATTATTCTACTTGCAATAAAAAAGTAAAAGAAGTAAAATTAAATCCAAATCAATATCAGAGAAGGGGTAGGTAGAATTTTACAGTCCTACCAATACTAATCCAAGGGCGGTCCTAGCCTTACAATTGGGGGGGGGGGGGGTCACTGTTTTTTTTTTTTTTTTATAGTAGAAATAAATGGGCCTGATATTAATCAAATATGAGTATCGTTTAAGTCTTAAATGGCCTAAGTTGCCGAAAAGATTGTGTGAATGGGAGAGTGAGTCGGAAAAAAGTGTATGTTAAAAAAAAAAGATTTGGGGGGGGGTCACGACCCCCTTGACCCCCCCTCTGGGACCGCCCTTGTACTAATCAAATATTTTATTTTTCTCGCTTGGGATGGAAAGCGAATCCGGGAGGAAGTAATTCCTTCTCTTTGAGCCAATACCAATCAATTGAAATAAATACGGCTCTAAATAGCCTCCGATGCTGGAAAAGACCTTAAATCGAATAAAAAAAAAAAAAAAAAAAAAAAAAAAATTATAGTGGGGTTAAGATTCGTCCTTAATTTCCTCTATTTTTTCTTTTTTTTTTCTTTTTTTTTTTCTTTTTGTCTTTTCTATGATTTTCTATTTATATTATCAGTGCCGGCCGGCTCTAACATTTTGGCGCCCCGATAAACAGTAATTGACGCCTTACAACTTTAACATTTTGCAATTGCTCGCCTTCGGCTGAAAATTTTTCCCCTCTCATTTTACCTTTTTTTTAGGAACACGAATTTTTTTCCGCAGGTGGAAATTTTTTTTTTTTGAAATTGAAACAATTAGTAGAGCCGGCCCTGTATATTAGACTATGAATATGATGTATATGTTATATATTTTTGCAACTTTCTTGTTCAGAGCAAAATTGTAATTTTGAAATGCTCCAAGAGTCCAACGGAGTCAGAACAAATAAATTATTCATTTATTCTCGAAAAATTAGATTTCATTTATAAAATTGGGTGAATTAATAGAATAAGAAAATTGTGCAGATATTCAAGTTTTCATATTAATAGCAAATTTATTAAAGAATAAAAAAAACTATGCCATTGTGAATGTAAGAAAAATTACTATTATTAGTTTTCAACTTGTTATATATTTAATTTTAAAATAATAGATCTCCTTTCCGTTATTATAGACCTTTTGAAAAGGAAGTTCATAAATCTTGGGGAAATAGCTTTAAATTGTTGAATAAATTATAGCAATTAATGAGTGGAAAATATTTATATACTGTGACGTATGAGTATCAAACCTCGATCTAATAAGACATAAGTAAATAAATTATCAATAAAAATAAATATTCAACTTGAGTATATCTTTTTAGTATATAGTCTAGAGATTATTTAAATACATTTTTGTCCCACAACCAATGATCCTTGGAACATGAAAGGAGACCTCATAGCATACTAAGTATGCGTTTAAAAAATAAATAAACAAAATACTTTGGTGAGAAATTGAAACTTTTACTAAAAATATTGATATATTAAGGTGTGCGTCTCGAAAAGCGGTTAGAACACGATTGACTACCGAGTTTCTCTAGGCGGCAAGAGATGGCGTTAGTTTTTCCCATAGGAATACATGGGATTTATTCAATTTAATTTTAAAGTTTCCAGCTAATTAATTATTTTTTAACACAATGATTACTAATTTAATTATCTATAAGATATGGAGCGGATTTTTTAAAAATATCTTTTACTTAATGCGATTAATCTAAAAAAAAAATTTATTTTTTCGAATAAAAGACATTTATTTGACTTAAATTTTCCTTTATTTCAGCAAATAACAATACAATACAAAAAGTATTATTAAATACAGTAAAATAAGTACTTAAGTCACTTTGAACAATGAACTCTGAGAGTTAGGCAGGGGGTGCGTGTTCCCCGGGCGGCAGATATCAGGGGGCGGCAATTAAAGAAAGATTTACTAAAAAAAAAGGTAAAATATGAATTTTGTATAGAAAATTTTAAGGAGGGGGCGGCAAATTAAATTTTGCCCCTCCTAAAAAAATCTCGTAGTTCCGGCCCTGGAGTTAGGTGTGAATGCATTTCATTTACCTGATGACGGCTGCAGAATTAGCAGTCGAACCGTTTTATTTCAATGTAATTAATAACACACTTTTTGTATTATTATTTGCTAAAATAAACCACGATTCAAGCAAAAAAAAATGACTTATTTCTAATGTATTTTAGTTGGTCTTACCTATTAATGTAATATATAGAAAATATAGCTATCGTATCAAAAATATGATGTAGAGATTTTGAGGGAAATACACGTTTTGAGTCTACAAAAGCTGATCCCGCCAAGAAAGAAGCTTGTGAATAAAATCACCTTGAGAGTACTATTTCTACAGGGGCGCCGGAACGAATTTGAGTCAGGGGGAGGGGGGGGGCAACCTACTTTAAAAAAAAAAAATTAATATTTATTTCTTTCAAATAGTATAAAACAAATCTATTATAGCCTAAAAAAAAAAAAAAAATTTTTGATAAAATCACTAATAAATTTTTTAAAATTTTCTGCTTTAGTATTTGATGAAGGAAATAAATATTTTTAATTTTCTTTATTTTTATTTTTTTGAAAGGACAGAGTTTTCATGTTAGCTTGCCCCCCCCCCCCAGTTCCGGCGCCTATGTGTTACTGTTGTATTTTTTTTAATTTACTCAAAATAGTCTCAAACAGTTTTGATTAAAATTCTTAACTCAATTATTTTTAAGATAATTTAAAATATTCTGATAGTCCCCCAAAATTGTTTGAGGTACATTTTACTCTTGTACTTGATATTATAATGTTTGCCATATATAAATATTTTTATGTGTGATTACCTCTTGATTTCTGATGTGCTATCGGAAACTAAATATTTCTCGACACGAAAAATCTGCTGTGACGTGAGATCATTCACACCAGATTTTTTAATATTAAGAGCTCTATAATTGAAAAATATCCATTAAAAAAATATAAAAACTCAAAATATGATAATTAACCCCTGACTGGACTGCTGTAATTAAATAGAACCCAATATAATAATCTTGTACTATCTTAAACGATATATCTTTACAGTTCCATAGGGCGTTGTTTAAAATATGTATATTTAATATTTAATAAAAGAGAACGAAAAATATTCCAGAGTATACCAGTGTTAAATAAATATACTGGTTACAACCTGTTCTCTAAAATGAGAATTGTAAATGCGCTTCTCTCATCTACCCTTAATCTGAATATTTTAAAAACAAAAAAATCCTTGAACTATTTAAGAAAAATTAATAAAATTTCTTCCCCTCGCTTTTTGTTTGTCATTTGAATTTTTGAATATAATAACCTGAATAAAATCGACACTTTTTCTCTTCATAAGCCTAAGAAAAGTAGTTTACCGTAGACTTACTTAATCAATAGGAACGTGTATAGGTACGGGGATTGTGAGTATTAACGCAAGGCAAGTAATGAGAGTCCTGCGACGTTAAAAACGACCGATCCTTATCTCTGGCATGCAACCCCGATATGGAATTGCGATAAGGGCTGCCAAGTCACGGGATCGAAAAAATAGAGCAGGGAAAAGGTCATTTGCGAAAAGGAAAGGGTAGAATTTGAGAAAATATTTTTTTTTTTTTTTTTTTTTTAAACATTCACACTTTTTTCTCATTCACACAGTCTTTTCGGCAACTGAGGCCATTTAAGACTTTTACGATAATCAGTATGTTTAATATATCAATTGGGGGGTCCAGGCATTTTTATTTAAGTCATTTGGTATCCAAATGCCTTAAATAAAATTATCGGACTGCCTGGGGTCCGAACCCGAGACGTTCGGTATAGAAGGTAGGCACGCTACCAACTACTCCAAGCCCCTTGGGCGGGAAAATATTAATTGCTATCAAACAATACAACAACAATGAATTATTTTTTTTTTTTTTTAAACATTCACACTTATTTTTTTTTCTCATTCACACTCACATTCACACAGTCTTTTCGGCAACTGAGGCCATTTAAGACTTTTTACGATAATCAGTATGTTTTTTAATATATCAATTGTGGGGTCCAGGCATTTTTATTTAAGTCATTTGGTATCCACCTGCCTTAAATAAAATTATCGGACTGCCTGGGGTCCGAACCCGAGACGTTCGGTATAGAAGGTAGGCACGCTACCAACTACTCCAAGCCCCTTGGGCAATGAATTATTTAAAATTGATTTTATTTAATAATCAAAATATTATGAGTCAGCTAATGTGATAATTAAGAAAGCTTTTAAAAAAAATCCTTGACAATTAAATAGTTTTTGTATAAAATTTAGATTTGAAAAAAAAAGCCAGCCAGCTATTATAATATTAACTTGTTATAGATCTATCTACTTAGAAAATGTTTTAGGCCTAATATTGTGATATGATTAGAATATCTTTTACACCGAGGTCTTCAAAATAAGATTGAAAAAATATATCTTGATTTCAATTGATGATTGGGAAAGCCTGGCGCAGATAGATGAATGAGAAATAAGAATGCTGGAGGTACTTTCAGGCCAAATTTTAATACCACTATACAGCCGACGTTTCGGGGGACTCAACGCCTCTCTTCATCAGGACTAATGTGGTTTTAAATAATGAACCCTCAATGATTTAGTCATAAGAGAATGAGTTAACATTGAGGGTTCATTATTTAAAACCACATTAGTCCTGATGAAGGGAGGCGTTGAGTCCTCCGAAACGTCGGCTGTTTAGGGGTATTAAAATTTGGCCTGAAAGTACCTCCAGCTTTCTTATTTCTCATTTATCTTGATTTCATTTTTTTAAAGGGATGTAGGACAGTGGCGTTATTTGGGGGCGGGCAGGGGGCATTTGCCTCCCCCTCCCAAGGGCTCTGAAAAAATTTAACAAAATTAAAAATATTCTAAATAAAATATTTCAAAATATATCTACGAGTATACAAACTGTACAAAATTGAACAATTAATTAAATTAAATCTATTTTGGCCAAATTAGAGTAGCTATTTTGTAAGTAAATTTTAAGAAAAAAAGTTTGCCCACCAAGAAAAAGTTGAAATGACGCCACTGATGTAGAAGCTAAAGCTGTTCGCTTATGCTTGTTATTAAAATTTTTTCAAAAAACAAAAAAAAAGGTAAAATGATATGAATTTTTTATAGGAAATACAAGTTTCGGTTTCGGCCGAAACTAAGATTGAGACCGAAATTCGGTTTCGGTTGAAAATCTTGTTTCGGTTGGACCCTAATAATGTTCTTGTAAATTACAAAGAATTTAGAAGCAGTAAACCTTTAAATATATTAATGATGTTCTTGTTCTAAATATTGTTTATGAGATCTAAAATAAAAACCTCTCGTAGACTTATAATTCACTACTTAACTAAACCTAACTAAACCCAAATGAATAAATAGATCGCAATTATATCACATTGCCACGAACATTTATAAAATAAAATCAATATAATGAACGCCTGTCATATAGGCAACCAATATGCAGATCTCTTTCTTTGTTTGTCTAATAACAAGGGGCAGCAGAATTATTTAATTTCTTATTGTGTAACAATAAAGAAAAGAGAAACAGATCCTAACTAATTGAGGTTTCCTAGCTGACAGGTGTTTAAGAGTCAAGATATGTCTTTTGTCTATAAATGATTACCTAACAAACTTTAGTCAGAAACAGTCTATTGTAATTATACGCTGGAGAAGCAGATCAAAGTTTGTCACTGCATTTGGGCAAATCTTTTTTACCTAATAGCCGTCATTCGTAAAAAAAAATTTCATAACTGTGGAGCCGGCGTTCGATTACGTAGCACTGATTATAAATGAGCTATTAAAGAAGATAAAAAAAAACACATTTTATTATGTGTTCCGCTTTTTAATCAACAGTGAAAATTTAACGCGCTTCTATCACGATAAATTCGATAACCGCATCCTGTATTGAAAATGATATATATATATAATTTATCTAGATGTTGAATTGGCATTTAAAATTTTCTCATATGTTTTGAATTTAAATACGTAATTTTCTGAAAAAATTTTTATTGCCACAAGACCAAAATTTTTTATTTTTCATAAAATTTCTAATATGTAAATTATATTACTTAATTTCCATGTTATAAGTAATAAATTAAAACTTCTATAAATTATTGACTAGACACAAAAATGCACTCATAAGATAATAATCTAATAATTTACAAAAAATAATCAATTTATTCATACACCGGTATCAGGATAGTTTTAAAAACCTTTCCTTAAATATATAAAAAAAAAATTCTAAATAAATTAAAACATTAATTTAACAAATATTGATTAATATAATTGATTAATATAAAGGTCGTTTCAAAAGTTATACTATAGCAGGAATGTATTATACAAATGTTTGTACATATAATATATATATATATATATATATATATATAAAGAAAACCAAAATCTGGAGTGATGGTCGTACAGCACACAAAATTCTTTTGTAATGTAATTGAATGTTGTGTTCTGTGCTTGATACACCCGATTTTTTGTTTCGACATATAGATTTCGCTCCTCACGAGGGTAACTAATTTAAATATAAAATTTCAATCTCGTAATTCATTTCCTTCATGCTTTTTTTGGACTTAGGGTAAAAATATTTCATGCTACCGTACTTTTTATATAAATTATTTTACTTATATAAATAAATTCTTATTAGAAATTTCTGCCGCAGTTTGAACAACTGGTTAAGAAATATAGTAAAAACTCTTAACTTACTATTTTTGGGACGCAAAGAGAAACAAATTGTAAACCAGTGAATTTTTAACTCAAGTCGATAACCAATGGCTTGTCAAAATTTTTATAGATAATTAAATTAGTTATCATTGTGTTAAAGAATAATTCATTTTTTGCCTTTAATTAATTTACTGGAACCTATCAAATGAAATGGACTAAAATGCTTGTTTCCCTATGGGCAGAACTAACGCCATCTCTTGCCGCCTAGAGTAACCAGCTTCTGAATCGGATAATAACGTTTTTCGAGACGCGCCTCTTAAGCGATTACACACCTAGTGAATGAGCATACAAAAAGACATAATTTATATACCATATATTGTATTTAAAGAATATTTCAATATAACAGCAAAAACCCATAATAACAAATTCCGCCGACTCCGCACTGCGGGAATAATCAGGCGAAGAAAGAACAAGACGAAGAAGTTATTACAAATAAAAAACATTTTTTTTTTGTTTTATTTATTTAGACAAATAATAATACAAATTAATTACAATAATCAATTAGAACGTTTCAGTTTCTTCTATCTGATGACGGCATCTGAATTACTAGCCGAAACGTTGTATTTTATCGTAATTAAAAGCACTTTTTATATTATTATTTGTTTAAATAAACCACAATTTATGAAAAAAATGTCTTATTTTCAATATATTATTTTAATATAGGCTCTGAAAATAAATTTAATTGGCTTTAAAGGGAAGGAGAATTTGTAGCATCCTCTTAACCTGAAGTCAGGTTTGATAGGAATACAATATAAATCTAAATCTGTTATAAATTCAATAAAATCGACCCGAAATAGTTTCCATTTTATCACCTGGCTATCCAAATCCAATATCCAATCAACGCAAAACAGTTATTTTTAGATTTTCATTCTTTTGACCTAATTTTTTTTATAAATATTTCCTTAAAAAAAAAAATAACTTTCCATTTTATCACACCTTATCAAATATTCTTTTCTTTTTTGACATTTCTAAAAGTTGTCAATTTTTTTTTTAAGTATCCGATTTCCTTTAATTTCCTTTCGAATCCAATGATACCTTAAATCTAGGTGTAAAAATTCCCTTCTTAGAATCAGAATACAATACAAAAGTGGTTAATTTATAACATTAGTTCAAGTTCATAAAACGCCCTTGACATAGATTTAAGAATATCTTGACCAGAAGGGATTTATCTTCCGTGGCATGTTATTGTAATCTTTCGGACAGATATGATTTATAATATACAGCATTTAATAATGAATTCTATTCTATAAAAATCAATAAACCAAAAGTGGGAGAAAGAAATATAAATTGCTCTTTTTTTTCTAGGATAAGTTTAAAAAATTTCAAAAGTTCTTGATTAATTTATGTTTTCTTTATAATTGCATGTTTGTCCTCTATTAAAGGGCTGGCTTTAAGGTGTTCTAATTAGTACTCTAGGACAATTTCTTTTATGTAAGTAGGAGGAAACCCGAACAGCCCTTTTTTCCATCTTGGCTCTCATTTACATTGATCTAGTTCTACACTTCTTTTATAAATAATTTATAAGATAAAGATTAATTTTAGATCAAGAAGGTCGAATATTCTTACATAAAAGTCAATGTATATTTAATGAAAATACAGTCAAAGTCAGCGTTAGATAGAAAAATATTTCTTTGGAGAGTTCAAATCGATTTCAAAATTTTTATAAACTTTATATAAAAAAACACATTGATACAAATGTGAATCAATAAAATAAGGAAATAAAAAAGTGAATGGCTTATAGTTAACCAGATCAAATTTTTTTTTGAGGTTTTATTATTTTTTTCGGCATCGAAGATTATTTAGATCCCGTCCCTTCTTTTTGCTTTTTGAGGTTGTAGACAATTATATGTAAAAAGGGCACTGCCCCCAGCTGACTATGCCAATAATTTGTAGGCTGGAATTGTCAAATTCAACTTAATTAAAAAGTTTCGATGCATTGCGGGTAAGGTCAAGTATCCTGAGAGTTCCGTGATCTCAAATCATGCAAGATAATCGGCAAGCTTTAACAATTATAGTAAACAGTCATAAAAGGTTATTGACATTGATAATTTCATTCCATTTATTTTATTTTTTAAATGTAATTTTCGAGGAAGTTTTAATAATAAAAGAATTATAGTTAAAGAAAGAAAATTTTGAAATTAGTTAAGAAATAAGTGTTCCGGATTGGAAATCTAAGAATATTATCAATACTTGCGCCTTTGAAACAAAACTTAGGCAAACGGCAAACTTCTGGATGTTTAGTTGTATTCACAGAGGGGGAAGAAGTCTTCAACAGGGAATGAACAAAGCCATAACTCTCTATCATAGAGAATTTTTTCTCTTTTGCCCCTGCCAAACGACCATATCGATAAGTTTAACGGTTGTCTACGTCTTGTTTTAAGGGGGGTGTAGGAACTGCGTCTAAACGTACAGTGAGGGACAATATTAAGTCCCACCCATGCGTTTTCTACTTGTGATTATTTCATTGTTTTTGTATATTTTTTAATGAAAACTCTCATGGTTCGAACCTACAAAATTTCCAATAAGGATTTTCATTTTCTTTTATAAAAACAATGAAATAATCACAAGTAGAAAACGCGGGGGGGACTTAATATTGAGCCTCACTGTACTTTAAAAAAAACTAGACTATTATAAGGAAACAGCAAAGGCCAGTGGCGGATTAATGCAATTTTGTCGGGGGGGGGGGGGCGGTTTTTTTTTTTTTTTTTTTTTTATTTAAGGACTTTGTGGGCATCTATGGCCATTTAGACCCCTTTCCTATTTATTTAAATTGATTGGTAACAAATTCAATTGAAATTAAAGCCCGGAAATCATAATTTCTTTAGATTACTAGTTTTTATAACATTGTGAATTTCTTCTCGGGGGGGGGGGGCGATCGCCCCCCCCCCCCCTTTAATTCGCCCCTGGCAAAGGTTAATCTCTAGTAGCCAACATTTTGTGTTATTATAAAAAATAAAGAACCTATTAATAAAAGAATTTGATTTTGATTTTCTGTTTAACTCTGGTTTATTTGTAAAAATTATAACGTTTCAGCCACTCATTCTGTGGCCTTCTTCAGGTTCAATTCAGCTAAGATTATACAGGTTGTTTCACCTGTGACAATCTTAATTGAATTTCGATTCAATATTCAATTTTTACAAATAAACCACAGTAAAACCGAAAATCACAAGTCTGATTAAAAAGAATACCCAATTAACTTAATAAAAATATAGAAAGCCTAGGAAGAAATTAATTGAGGAGACGTAATGTATCAGATTTGATTATGAAACTTAAAATATAATTGGAAAATGACAAATTTTAAAAATTAATTTTTTTTTAGAGAAAATTTTATTTAGATTGATATAAAGATTATTGACTGCATCCTCTTTATTTCATTAATCCATAACAGTTACAACTTGTTATATAAAATTTTATTTATTCGAGACAAAGAATATGCAATTATACAATCATTTAAAAATGAAAACATTTATTATAATATAATAGTTTCTTTAAATCATTCGTGGAATAATAAATGTAAATAAAGAAGTGTTTAAATACGAAAGTTGTTGAATGAAAAATTAAAAATTGTCGATTCATTATCTTATCAGATGGTTGTTACAAGGTAATATAGGTAAGATAATGTAAAAAACAGTACTACTATTTCATTTCAAATATCAAAAAGTAAAAAGAATAGAAAATTACGAAAACCGCTTCGCTTTTCCCTCTCCCTTTTTCAATACATTATAATAAAATTAATTGTTTTTTCATCAAAATTCCTCAAAAGAGAAGACCCCTACACAACTTAAAATTCTTCACTGATTCTATTTTTTTTGCCAATCATTTAATATTTGCCCCGCGCACTCCAAGATATTCCTATATTAAATAAAATAAATAATAATAAAGTCCGACAACTCACCCTTTATCGTAGAGCGAACAGTAAGGAACTTGAAAATGTCGTATATATCGCCAAATATCTTGATATGTCCAATCAAGCAAAGGACTGACGCGTAAAACTTGAGGCCATCCTTCATCGGTCATCTTTAGGGAACCAAATATAATAATTAATTTTTATTTATTTGCGAATTAAGATAGGAGACAGCCTGGTGGATATTATTAAGAGAGATGAAGATAAATAAAAATCTGGATATGATTTTCAAGCCAATTTATTGGGATTATCTCCTTCCGCTATGAGCATGGGCGTAACTAGAAGACTTGGCTGGGGGGGAGGTCGTGGGCCCAGCCATTCTCGCTGGGGGGGGGGGGCATGGGCTCCGGAGGGCCAGGAAGGGCCCATATTGTTTCAATTTTTCTTGGGCGGGGAGCCTTCTGGGGGGGAGCCCTGGATCCCCCTAGTTACGCCCATGGCTATGAGTCAACGTTTCGAAGTCGAAAAGGACCATGCGGGGTCAAGGAAACAAATTTGCTCTCAATTTTGGAGAAGTTGTGATTAATTAGGCCAGTACACATATATTCAAAGGTAATGCAGCCAAACGAAGAATGATTATCATTCTCCGTTTGGCTGAGATGGACCTCCATTACCTTTGACTATATGTGTACCAGTCTAATTAATCACAACTTATAATGACAAAATTGAGGGCAAATTTGTTTTCTTGACCCTGCATGGTCCTGAAGAAGGAGTCGTTTGGACTCCGAAACGTTGACTCATAGATGAAGGAGATAATCCAAATAAATTGGCCTGAAAATCATCTCCAGATTTTTATTTATCTTCATCCTTCTCAATTTTATTTATTTATAATTTATAAATTAATTTATTCAATATTCTTACCTGCAGATATTTGAGAGTATTAGAATGAGGATCTGTTCGTTTTGTTCCAATAAATACTGCTTTCAATTCAGGTTTATTGTGTAAAAGTTGCCCTAGTCCATTTTTAATACTATCCTTTATTGTTGTTAGCGAAAGATTATATCTACAATAGATAAATTATTTACAGAAAATAACAAATTAAACAAAAATCATAAGAAATTATTTACATTAAAAACAAAGGCAGAGCCAAAGCAATATTCTCTTTAAAAATAAATAATCTTTATCAGAAAAGCGAAATTTTGTTGCCAAGATTAATCTGGTCAAATGAAAGAGAGATGAAAATTTCTTGTGTTTTTTGAAACTTAAAAATGTTTTAGCTGGAATATCATCCAGAAATAATTTTTTTGCAAAATGAATGAAAACTTTTGTTTATTTAGTTTGAGTCATAGCATTTAAGTGAGTCTAAAAAAATAAATAATTTAGATTAGAAATGTTTAAAATTTTTTTTATCAAATTTTGAAGTGTGTCACGTAGACCAATGTTCAACTATCGAATTTTTTGTCAATACATTTTGTGAGGGAACGAATTTGAATTATTGGATTAAACCCCAAAATCCTTAGAGTCCGGGTTGTTCTGTTGAAATTTCAATCATATGCTCACAAAATGGATTAATTGATAAAGAACATTTTTTAAATATATCTTAATTAATATCTGACAATACAAGAGTTATTTTTAGGATTAATAATATACATATTTTTAATATAAAATTTATAATTAACCTTTCTACTGTTTCAGAAATAAACCCTTCAACTTCATCGAAAGGGTCCTGTCCTTGTATATACATTGCTTGAAGAGGCGACGTCCATTCAGGAAAATGTTTATACATCACAGCCACCGTCAAATGTAAAAGTAAAGTACAATCTTTTCCCCCATTAAAACTTATAAATAATTCATTTGGTTTATAGGTCTTACAAATATCCTCTATAATCTAGAAATGAGAGGAAATAATCTTACTTAAAAGTTAGAGAGAAAAATTAGACATATTTAAACAAATCAATCAATTTTTTAACGCCTTGAGTAATAACCCAGATGGAGTCATCCGAAACTTGTAAGCAAATTTTTGTCCGCTTCAACCAAACTCACCTTAAGTAAATTTTTTAGTGAAGTAACCCATGTTTCGTTAGAGTGATTTTTTTGAATAATATTATATACATCATTGGAAACTTTTTTTTGAAATTCCATATTCAATTCCACTATTGAACCGCGAGGTAAATTTTTTTGAAGAACCGGTTACATAAGTATTTGGCGGAATAAAAGGATTGACGACCTCGTTAGTAAAAGTAAACAACTGAGATACCTCCTTTGACTGTCTACTGAATGGCCCCTAAGCATATCTAATTAATTGCCTATAAGGAAAATTGGATCTTTTTGACGTAATTTGGAAAACACTATCAATGCCACAATATATGAGGAAAAAACCATAATTATTAATAATAATAGGATTTTTTTTAGAATTCTTATATTTTTTATAAAAAAATTAGGCTAATTAATTTTTGGCCACGGAGGATTCATGGGTCAACCCCCACCCCTTTGAGGCTTGAACCATGTTGACAAAAATTCTAGTCACATTTTAAAAAAAGGCAGAAAAAATGTTAAAAATTGATTGATTATTTTTTTAAAAGAAGTGATTAGAACTCACCTTAACTGAATTTTTTAGTGAAGTAACCCATGTTTCTTCAGAGTGATTCTTTTGAATAATATTATATATATCATCGGAAATTTTTTTTCGAAATTCCATATTCAATTCCACTATTGAACCTCGAGGTAAATTTTTTTGAAGATATTCAACAGCAAGTTCTAAATATTCCTTTGACGTGGATTCTAGAGTGAGCTTCGTGCAAATGAGACCTTTCCCCAAGCGTGGATAACATCCAATTATGACTTGATTCTCAAATTGAGCGACAGCCGAGTTGAGTATAGGTATTATGTAAACTTCGTCGATGTTCAAATAGAGCTGATGATTGTGAAATAGGCAATTATTAGGATTTTTGAATAGATCCTTAAGATTATCAAAAGTGTATTGAAAACATTCGGGTATGCCAGGAAATATATATACATTAGATAATCGTACAATTGGAAAAGTTGTTGTGAAGTATAGCTGGGTTTGTGAAGCTTTTTTAGGATCAATATAAACCAATTGACTCGATTGAGGAATTTCTGCCATTCTAAGTGCAGGATTCGCTTCAATACTTGTCGAACTACCAGGATAAAATGTGTTAATGATCAAAGCCATTTCTTTATTCAGATAAACGGATTCTCCAAAAGCTTTTGCTACTCCTCTATATGTTACATCATCATGTGTGGCTCCAATTCCTCCACTAGTAAAAACCAAATTATATTTTGATGAAAATTTGCCAACTTCCTCAGCAATATCGTTGATATTATCTCCAATTACCGTAATTTTTTTAAGAGATACTCCATTATCATATAATCTTTTTGATATATATTGAGAATTTGTATCAATAATTTGTCCTTTAAGTATTTCATCTCCAATTATAATAAGACCAGCTGTCAATTCCGACATTTGAACTTTTTTATTTTTAGTGAGCTTTGATCATCAAAATGAAAAGATAGAGGAAAAAAGAAGAAAAAGAATTAAAAGAAAAGAAAATATAATATGGATAATTTTTTTATTATTCATGCATTCATCATTCATCCAATCATTAAATTACCTTATGTTTGTAAAGAAGAAGGTCCTTTTTTTCAAATATTATTTATAAATTATGTTCAAGGAGAATTTAACAAATGAAATTTCTATTTTCCATCAAAATTTTTTTTGGTTTAAAAAATTGACTTATTAAAATATCATTAAGTTAGAAACAAAATCTCTTATAACGCAGTGTGACCAATGTTTCAAATTTTTTATAATGATATAATTTAAACGGATATAAATATTACAAAATACACTTGATCAAAATTAATTTTTATATCAAAAAAATATTCGATTTTTAATTTAGAAAAACTAAAAAAATAGAAAAAAATTAAGAAAGAGTTGCGTTCTTGGGCATTCTTGGGTTACTAAACCTGAAGATAGTTAAGTTAATTTTAACCGGCTTTTTCTAAAATTTCAACGTATAAAATAATATTAATATATTAACCAACATTATTTTCTAATTTTTTATTACTCTACACTAATATCTTTATTTATAATATCTTTTAATTGATTATGACAAATAATAATAATTAGAGATTCAACTGCTAAGTTCACTCTAAACAGGGCGAGTCGAGCAACTCCAAGTCGGAAATCGACTACCGCCAAAAACTGCCATTCAACCATTTCCTATTTATTTTTTATATATTTAATTTTATTAACATAAATGTAAAGAGTCTGACTATCAATATCTTTAATATGTTAAGTTTATTTATTTTATGACTAAACATTTATATCTAGAATCGTAAAGAACATATTGTTTTTTATTTATATTTATTTGTTCATTCTCATTAAAACAATGTCAGGAAAACTAAAAGTCTCGGCGGAATGGAAAAAAAGAGTGAAATCGGAATATATGAGGCTGAGGCAAATGAAAAGATTTAAAAGAGCTGATGAAGTGAAAATTGCCTGGAATCAGAATAGGAAACAAATGACAGGTATTTTATTTTTTATTATATATTGCTCACACAATCGAGACACACCCATCTTTTATGTTCAAATGAATTAATTAAAAAAATGAACTTTTGTAATCTAAAATATTTCTATTTTAAGATTGATATATTTAGTTTTTAAAGCATATTATATTATTAAAGGCCTTTACTTGTGATAAACTAATTATAATATACTTACAAATTTTTTCCAAATTAAAAAATATATTAACGAACGAAACCTCTTTATCCGAATAAAAAAATCACTACTTTAGGTATAATTTAGATCGACATATCTTCCAGCAATAAAAATCACTTGTTATTTCAAAAACATAAGCCTTTAATGAATCATGTTTAAAATATTCTTATTATTCTACTTCGTGATAAGACTTATTCATAACAACCCTAATTCACCAAAATATTTACATCAAATTTAAATTCACCTTAATTTTTTTTAATTACTAAGCAGCAAATCCAGAAGTTTTTTTGTGAAGGATGTACAGTGAGGGACAGTATTAAGTCCCACCCATGCGTTTTCTTCTTGTGATTATTTCATTGTTTTTAAAAAATTATATATTTTTTATTGGAAACTTTCATGGTTCAAAGCTAGAAAATTTCCAATAAAAATTTTCACCTGGACACAATATTATCACACTAAAGTTAAAGAGGACAAAGAATGATCACCGAAATTAAATATTATCGAATTGTCTAAGGAATTATTCTCAAATTAAATTTAAGTATTGCGGTGTGGGTTTCAAGTGAGACATTTTGAACTAAGGTTGAATTTATGTGAGTTTCACCTGGGTAACTCACACAAATACAACCTTAGTTAATTATTCTCTAATACGAAATCACATAAATACTTCAATCACATTTAAAGTATTCATAGAAAAACATGAAATTAATAATATAATAAAATAATTATATAGGCCTATATATTCTTTATTTCTTTAATGCAACTCACTTTTCTTTTCTTTTCACTGAGCTTTATTAAACCAAACATGTTCTATTTTGATCGATAACTTGGCCATTTTTCTACTAATAATAACAATAATCACCTTTTTTCTATGATTTCTTGAAAAATTGCTACAAGTGATTTTTACAGATATTAATTTTACGCCAGGAATTTTCGCTGAGAACGTCTTACTTAAGATATGTACTATATTGTTGATACATCAGAATTCCCCGAACTTGCTATTTTCAATTTTTACAAACTCGTAAAAAATATGTTTGGTTTGTTTAATATCATTTCGGCATCTGACATTTAAAATCCGCTCTTTTTATTTTAAGGCGTTTTGAAACAAGAAACTTGTTTACTGTTTATCGATTCCGACTGAATCCTTTTAATTGCTTGCTGTCTCATTTGGTTAATGGTTGACAGTTTTTCAGAGGCGTAATAACATTGACTGGCGCCCCCCCCCCACAAAAAAATTTAAAAAAATATTTGGCAGGATCATAGATCTTGTGGTACCCAAACATCGAGCTTCTTATTGTATCCAGCCAGCCATGTCCAAATACTTAAAACCAGGGCCGTCTTAAAAATTCGGGCCCCGGGGTAAAAACCCCCCCCTCTTCCAAAAAAAACACAAAGAGGGAAAAGGGGGGGGGGGGTGGAAAAATATAAAAAATGTAAAAAAAAAAAAATTTTTTTTTTACTTTTTAAAAAAAAAAAAAAAAAAATTATTAAAAAAAAAAACATTTTAAAAAAAAAAAATTTTTAAAAAAAGTTTTAATTAAAAAAAAATAAAAAAAAAAAAATAAAAAAAATTTTTAAAAAAAAAAAAAAAAAAAAAAAAAAAAAAAAAGGTTTAAAACTGTTTAATGATGAATTTTCAGGTCTTCAGCGATTTGATAGTTATTTAATGCCCGTTTGCACCAACACATCTTAGATCTTAAGCTCGACTTACAATTGAATATGAAATCAGGAAATCAAGTCTTAAATTACTCTATTTGTGCCTGCATCCCATAAATAATAACAATAATATATATATTCATTTCAAAAAAAATATATATTCTAAATATAAATAGCTGAATAGGTAAAATGCCACATTTCGCTTTTTTAGAAGGCTCAAGGCGAGATTAAGATCTAAGAGGTTTTCGTGCAAATGGGCATAAGTGCCTTTTTTCTCCACTTTTTCTATGATTTTATATGATTGGTCTGTCAGACTGAGTTGTATCATTGACATAAAAAACTGAGATTTTATAAACTCACTTGTCTCTTGATGCTTCATATAGTCCGCTGGGATTTATTTTATAAGAAATATATGACTAACATTATTTTTCGGAAAAATGACAAGATTTTTTTAGTATACCATTATAATATATATATATATATATTACTACCTTGACGAAAATATACATAATATATAGCTAATAATTTGTCATTTTATTTTTTTAGATTTCTTAGTTACTGAACAAAATCGCTGGTCAAATGGAAAAGCCATCTGGGTAGCTCTTCAAGAGACACCTAATCATTACCCTTGCATGAAAAAAGCTGAAAGTGTTACATCTGATGGAGATACGCAAACATGCCCGATTAATAATATTAACGCCGTTACACCTATCCCTACTATGTATACTTGGGCACCAATTCAACAAAATTTCATGGTATTTATATATATTAACATATATCTCCATGCTGATATCATAGCAATGCTCATATCGCCATGCTGAGAATCAGATTGGCGAAAGTCCGAAAATTCAATTTTTGAGTAGCCTACATAACGCTGTTAAAACGTCTTTTCTTTTGAGTGTCAAAGTGGCGAAAATATATTTCTATTCTCTGCTATTGATTGTGGCCTATTCATTTGTTGCCCGGCTATTTAAATGTATATATATTTATAAAACTTTCAAACGCTTTTTCTCGAATTGTTGAATTTTGGACTTTCGCCCTCTCAGCAGGCGATATATACCCACACTGAGGGTGTGGCTATCTATTAATCTTTTCATGCCCTCGAGCCTCTACTCATGGATCAACTTGAAATTAATATTAATTAATATGTAGATGGAAGGTTTACTCTGTTATAAGGTTGCAGGTATTTGTTGCAAAGGTGAAAAATATTGTAATTCTTGAAAATTATTATCCGGAAACTTTATTGATAGACGACTGATTTGCAAATAGTCTACCAATAAAGACTAAACTACCAATAAAGTTTCCGGATAATAATTTTTAAGAATTATTTCTTTGCAAAAAATTACCTGCAACCTTATAACATAGTAAAGACCACTAGGTCGTGCCCCTGCCGTGCGATGCCGTCGGCCGTAATCGGTCAAACGGACTTGCTATTTAAATAGCATTGGAGAGCGGCTGACGGCACGGCACGTCTAATGGAAATTGAAACGGCCTCTCCAATGTTATTTATATAGCAAGTCCGTTTGAGCGATTACGGCCCGCGGCAACGGCACGACCTAGTGGAAATTGACCTTAAAAACCTTCCATCTATCTATTCAAGTTATCAACTCAGGCTGTTTCTTCTGGTGTTGAAAGTAATAGACGACAGACAACTCACTTTTCACATTATTTCTTCTACGTTGCTAATCTTACAAGAAACCATACATACGCCGATTTTAGACTTCAACCTTTATTTGATCCTTCTTAATATATTTAAATATGTTCAGCGAGTAGCAAAGTTTAATCTCACCCATGCTTTTTCTATATGTGATTATTTCTTTGTTTTTTTTTATTATGATACAATTTTAAAAGAAATTTTCATCGTCCAAATCTAGGAATTTCAAATAATTTATAAGAATCTGGTGTGACTGGTCGCACAGCACACAACTATCTCTTATCTTCTTCGGTAATCGAAAGTTGTGTTCTGTGCTTATCACATCAGATTTTTAGTGTCGACATATATTTAATAAACATATATTTAGTTTTGGACAGTACGGTACATTCGAATTTCAAGATGTAAAATTTATAAGTATTGGAAAATATTTATATTTAGTTATCATGGTAACCATTTCTCCTCTTTCTTATGAAGTACAACAGTAAAGTAATCTTCAGAAGATTTCAATAGCAAAATGAGAATATACATTTTAAAGAATCGTTGGAGCGAATTTTGAGAAAATTTAAAAAATCTGAAAAAGTTCATCAGTAAAGTTCTAGTACTCTTATGCCAATTTTGTTCAAAAGCTACGTGTCACGTGCCAGGGGGTGCCCAATTTCAACTGCTCTTTTCGTTCTTGAGATCTTTTCTTCACAGACAGACAGACCACGTCGCGAAAACCACTTTTTTGGATTCAGGGGACCTCAAAATGTGTATTATCCATCATAATCTCGACATCGAATTTTTGACTTGAATCCATTACTTTCTCTCTCTATATATTAACATATATAGAAAAAGTAAAAACAATTAAATTATCACATGTACTCTGTAGAAAAAAGCACACGTGGGCCTAAACTTTAGCATTCACTGTAGAGACATTCATGTGTATGTTAATTTATTTTATTTTTTCATAGGTAGAAGATGAAACGGTTCTTCACAATATTCCCTATATGGGCGATGAAATATTGGATCAAGATGGGACTTTTATTGAAGAATTGATAAAAAATTATGACGGAAAAGTTCATGGTGATAGGGAATCAGGATTTATTGATGACACCATATTTGTAGAACTCGTAAATGCACTGACACAATTTCCAAATAAAGATGTAAGTAAATACATTTTTATCGTAATCAAGTTTTTCTTTTGCATTATTCCTTTTTTTTTAATACAGGAAGAAGTTCCATCTGAAAAAGTAATTAAAGACAAAGAGAAAGATAAAGAAAAAGAAAAAGGACAACCTTCTAAATCAACCAGCACTAACGGAACTGACAAACAGACTAATAATAATAAACCATTTCCAAGTATGATCATTTTTCAAGCGATATCCTCTCTGTTCCCGGATAAAGGAACTCCAGAAGAATTAAGAGAAAAGTAATTTTTTATTTTAATTATTAATTAACTGCACTTGGCCTGTTTATTAATCACATTTAGTTCTTTATTTTAACATTTTTTTTTACTTTTGGTTGAAATTTGGCTTTATTTCTATCAACTCGACAAAATTATCTCATGCGTCACTTGATTTTTATCTGATAAAAATAATTTTAATAGAAAGGGTGACTATCTTACATTAAAATTAGTTAATTTAGGTATTTACTAATTGGGTACAGTAGTTTTTATTTTTAATAATTAAAATTTGATCGGCTTCTTTTTTCTTAAAAAGCGCTCCCGACAAACTTCTGATATTATATAACTATATTAGAGCACCTCTTTTAAGCTGCTTCTGGTACCACAACATATATATATATATATACATGTTGTTATTATACATGAAAGAAAACACCATTTATAGAAATATTCTTGATTTATTGCTATTATGGGAATTAAAGCCAAAGGGTCCACTTTCCAAGATGATGTTCGAACTCATAACTCTTTTTCATCTTTCGACAAGCCCACAAGACATGGTTCAAATCAGCCTTTGATATTGTAATCATGCAATCACAAATATCATCCCCGATCATATCCAACATTTTAAGGTGAATTTTAAAGTCAATGCAAAATTATATATTATTGTTTCATTTACATGATTAGATATTGATCTTGAAAAACATCGCGGGTTCGGACCCCAGCTAGTCCGATGATTTTATTTAAGCCATTGGATACCAAATGGCTTAAATAAGAATGCCTGGACCCTAATATAGAAAAATTCATAAATAACGGTTATCGTCAAAGTCTTATATGGCCTAAGTTGCCGAAAAGACTGTATGAATGTGTGGGTGCATGTGAGGGTGAATGAGAAAAAAGTGTGAATGTTTAAAAAAAAAAAAAAAAAAAAAGATATTGATCTTAATAAGTTTTGAAGCTCTTCTTGAAAGATTCTTTCTTCTTTTGCAGTTTGCTGATAAATTTCTTGAAATTATTCTTACATTTCTATTTGAACGATCATCTAGGCCAGGGCTGTCCCACATGGGACCCGCTAGCCGCATGCGGCCCGCGATCTTACATATTGCGATTCGCAGGGCGGGCCTCTAAATGTATAAATTGCTCTTATGTTATTTTGGAAAATTCCTAACAAAATTCTTATATTTTTATGGCCAATTTCTTTATTTTTGTTTGAAAAAGTGTGTCGTATAAATAAAAGAAATAAAAAAAATGAAATATATTAATATATAGATCTATAAGCATTTTTTTAATAAATCTTTTGTCTTTGAGAGGCCCCGGGCCCCTCGGGGCTCAGGTATATCCGGTATTTTAAAATATTTTTGTGTTCAGGGGAGATATATAAAAAAGAATTAGCCCCCCCCCCCCCCCCCCGTTCCGAAAAAATTCTATATACCCCCCTGTTATACATTTATATTAAAATACATGGTACAAAAATTTTATAAGCGGCCCCCAAACCCCTTTTTTAATGCGGCCCTTGGGGCACTTGCAGTTGGACAGCCCTGATTTAGCCTTTAATCTTACCAGGCATCCTGAGGTAGCTTTTAAATTTTGAATTTGAATATAGCTATATACATTTTCTCCATCAAATCAAATAAAAATTTCAATTTTTGAAAATAACTTGTATCTATATTTTTTACCATTACAGTCACCTTTTTTATTAGAATTAATTTTATCATGAATAAATAATGTGATTTTGTGCACTAGTTAATCTTTCTATATTAGAATCCTTGACAGCCTGAATACCAAATCATATTTCAATTGAAAATAAGAAAAATGAATCCCTTAAAATGAATATTAATTTACTGGTATATTTTAAGGTATATAGAATTAACGGAAAGAACGGATCCAAATGCTCTCCCACCCGAGTGTACTCCGAACATCGATGGGCCTAAGGCTGCTTCAGTTCCTCGAGAACAGACGATGCATTCTTTCCATACACTCTTTTGTCGACGCTGCTTCAAATATGATTGTTTTCTTCATCGTAAGTTTCATTTTTCTCTTCTATCTATATGGTATTAATTTGTCCAAATTATTATAAATTCTTTAAAAGCTTTGGTGTAGCAGCATTGGCTTAAGAATTATTTTATTAATTCAATATGAACATATACTAATCTAAAAATATCGCTGGATTAATCATCCAAAAACAAAAAAAAATACAGCGTTTGAAAAATTCTTAATTAATATTTTTATTCTCCGATTATATTTTTACTTATTTTATCTCAATTTTATTGGTAAGATATTTGAAATAGTATTTACTCATGAAATTTTATTATATGTTTATTGTAAATATATATATATATTATATATATAATATATATACTTACATTTTAATGCCAGGGAAGAGCTGTTCGAAAATTTTATATATACAATATATATATAGACAATCTCGACATAGAATTTAATTTTGCTTCTCAAGATAGCCTGCGTTAATAGATCGAATTATGCAGGATCATTAGTTTTTCGGTTTTGGCGCAATTGATAATGCCCAATTCAGAAACCTTCGCAAAAAAATGTCAAAGGAAATTTCGAAACATTTATTCAGATCTATTCTCTAAGCAAAAACGTTAACTTTTAACATCTCAAATCAGCATTAAATCATTTTAACATTCCTTGCTTCAAATTGCTATTCTGTAAGCAAAAACTTCAACGCCAAAGCGTTAATATTTAGTCAATAGTGTTAAAAATTAATGCCAAGTCTAGGGGCGCCTTTAATATTTTAACGCCGTTTTTAATGGATAAAAATGGCGTTTTTAAACTAAAAAGTAAGGTTATGATTTTGACAGCTTTGAGATAAAAGCAACATGTTAACGTCGCTGTTAAAACTTTGTTTAGAGAATAGCATTTTTTTAACAATAACAATTAATTTGTTATTCAAGTTAGCAATTTCGCATGCGCGAGGGGTGTAAAAACACGAACAAGCAGAAAACATAGCTATCTTCAGATTGATCGTTAACACCTGGTGCTAAAAAGGAAAAAATGTTAACGTCACAGTTAAAACTTGGTTTGAGCAGTGGTTCCCAACCTGTGTGCTCAGGCCTCGAAGGGTGCCGCGTGATTGGTTAAGGGGTGACACGAGATATTGAGATAAACAAAAAAAAAAAAAATTACCCTATCCTTAAGCTAACAAAACTATTGATCTATTTTTACTCAGTGACTGTAGTAAAGTTAACTCTATTATGGTATGCTGTACGTTACTTATTAAATAATATTTCAATAAATTTACCAATAAAACTTTTTTTTTAATTTAAGGAAGTGCTATTCCCAACGGTGTTGTGAACTTACAAGGTTGGGAAACACTGGCTTAGAAAATTTTTTAACGCTAATGTTATTACTTTACTTTTTAACACCCAATTTATGTTAAATTTTAACGTCTGTTTTTAGAGAATGAACCTTGATTAAGTGTCATGTTTTAACAGCAACTCGACTAAAAATGCGAGCCAATAAAATTGAAACCACTTAAAACTATTTCCAACATAAAAGTCTTTCAATTTTTTATATCATAAATGATTTTTTACTTTTTACTTAGCATTCAAAAAAATGAAAAATATAATCGGAGAAAAATTGCAAAAATTATATTCTTACGAAAAAAATCTTAGGCTACATTCAAAGTACGAAGAGTTCATTATACTACTAATAAATTTAACATTATCTTATTTTTCTATTAACATGATTTTTAATGAAAGAATTTTTCATTCGCTATGCGAATATAAATATTTTTAAATGAAATTCATTCATTTTACTAGATTGTTAGGTAATAGATTGTTATATATATATTATATATAAAACATAAAATACTAATAAAAAGTTTTTATGTCAAATTTTGAATTGATTAGTACTTTATAATCATAATTGGGCTTCTCTCAATTTTCCACTATAATTTGTGAAATTTTGAACTCTATTTTCATTGAAAGTAGCTAATAAAAAATAATAAATTTCCAAGCAAAATTTTTCAAACTCTGTATTTAATATTTATTACTCTAATTATTAATTAATTTATTCATATTCTTCTAATACTTTATTTTTTGTTTTTTTAGTAATATGACTAGGGAATCAGAGCATGCTTAAAATTCTGATTTAATAATATTTGTCAAAGATATTCTGAGAAAGTATCAAAATTTTTTCTTTATTTTTTTTTAATCAAATACTTTCTCTCAGTTATCTTTTTTTTTTTTTAATGAATTGGCTCAAGACAAAATTTTACATCAAGGATAAAAAAAGAAAATGTAGTAAACACCCGATTTTTTTGGGTAAAATTCTGATTGTTTGATTCCCTGGTTTTGAGCCTCCGCCCTGGCGTTGGTGATGATCCGTTGGTGTTTCTTTTGTCTTGTGTGCAGCAAGCAAATTGTCGGGGGAATCAGGGGGCTTCTCCCTGGAAAAAGGTAAGGAATCTTCTACAAAAAAGGAATTACAGCTCGTGATTCGCAGCGCCGTCATCGCCTAACATCCATTCACACTTACACAATCAATTTCATATAAAAAAAAATTAAAAAAAACACATCAAACATTTACTTTTCTTCACTCGGAGAGGGCCGATTCATTACAAAAATATTCTCTTCAACACTTTATGTTACATATTTCAAAATTAACATAATTAAGCAACAAGTTTTTGGGAAAACAAATAAAAAACTGACAATTATTATTAAGCTGATACGACCCTAAAATTGTGTTTTTGTTTTAATTTATTTTCTATTTCTTCAAAAAAATCTATTTCGTTCAAATAAAAAAGGCCTAAAATCAAACTTGGTTCATTTAAAAAAAAATTATCTTTAAATTTTCAAATAAATGTTTATTCTCTTGTTTTTTTGTATATATATATTTCTTTGTTAGTGTATTTGTATTTTTACACTAATATATTAAAAGTGAATCAAATTTATTGAGACCTTTTGTATTTGAAATACGTGCATATCGCCTGCTGAGAATCATAGTGGCGAAAGTCCAAAAATTCAATTTTTGAGCTAAGCCTTCAAACGTTGTCTTCTCTTTTGCGTGCCAAAATGGCGAAAATATGTTTCAATTCTTTGCTATTGATTCTGGCCTATTCATTTGCTGCCCGGCTATTTATTTAAATGTAGGCCTATATGTTTATAAAACTTTCAATCGCCTTGTTGAATTTCGGACTTTCGCCACTCCAGCGTTCTCAGCAGGCGATCGATATAAGCAACAGAATTTTTGAAGGTATATATATATTTTTTTAATTTCACTTGCTAACAACGCTATTTTATTGTTTTCAAGTACGTAGAAAAAATGGCGTTTTTATCGTTTGAAAATAAAAAAATAATTATAATTATACAAACTATTTCTATAATAAAAAATCATTTTCAATTTCACTGTGTTACAAAAATTCAAATTATTTTTTTTAAACTTGTGTGTTTTTTAGGGAGGTCTTGAACTGAATTCAGTAGCAGTTCCACGAGTGGAATTTTTTTGGTAGATTACATTTTCCTTAACTTTTGATTCACAATTTCCATAAATTAAGGGGATCTTTGAACTGTCCGCAAATAGCAACGCTATGGGATATATTTTATCCCTATTTTAACAAAAATACCTTCAATCCTTGTCCCTTAGATCAGAGATAGAACTCTTACTTCTTTATCTAAGGGCCAGTGGATTTAAGAGATAAAATTTTTTTAAAATACATTGATTTTTTTAATTTCAAAGGGAACTATTCCGCACCGAGGCGACAGAAGAGATACAACTCAAAAATCTGATATATTAAGGGCGCCGGGAACCGAAAAAGTTTGGAAACCTCTGGGTTACAATATGCTATATAAATTTATAAAATTTAAATGCAGTACTAATTTGTATAATCTAATGTAGAAAGTGGCTGTCTAGAATTGAGTAAAGGATTGAAGAGGAAAGCAGCCAGCCAAGCAGGAGCCTCTATTAAATTAAACTCCATTTATGCAAAACGTTTCGGCCGATTTAATCATGCCATCTTCAGTTGCATTGGAGTTTTTTAGTAAATAGAGTTGTCAACAGTCTGTTCATAAGCTTGTCAATTTTACAATAGCCTATGTGTATAAATAACAATGTAAACAATTGTATATGATGATATACAATGATATGATTAATTATGATTATATACAATTGTTTACATCAGGGCCGGAACTAAGAGATTTTTTAGGGGGGGGGGGGGGGGCAAAATTTAATTTGCCGCCTCCTCCTTAAAATTTTCTATACAAAATTCATATCATTTTACCTTTTTTTTAGTAAATCTTTCTTTAATCGCCGCCCCCTGAAATCTGCCGTCCGGGGCACAACGCACCCACTGCCCCCCCCCCCCCCCTAGATCCGGCCCTGGTTTACATTGTTATTTATACACATAGGCTATTGTAAAATTAACAAGCTTATGAACAGATTGTTGACAACTCTATTTACTAAAAAGCTCCAATTTAACTGAAGATGGCATAATTAAATCGGCCGAAACGTTTTGCATAAAAGGAGTTTAATTTAATAGAGCCTCCTGCCTGGCTGCTTTCCTCTTCAATCCTTTACTAATTTGTATAAATAAATGTGCCTCTATTGTAAATAAATATATTGGCTTAAAGCCTATTTAAAAAAATAGTATTTTGCTAGAATATATACTTACATATATTTAATCATACATTTGTGAGTTTTGTCACCTCTGTCGCTGAAATGCGTTTGAACTCAAATACTGATGAAAAAGATCTTTAATAAAAAATGATTCAAATATTTTGTATCACAGTGCTCTTAACATAAAGTGGCATATATAAAATAAATTTTCATTTTTCAGAAAATTTTAAATGAAAAAAATAATTAAGCTAAAATTCCGAAATCGGCTCCAATTCTCTTTCTCTCTTCTCTTTCTTTTTCATGTCGTTCATCATCATACAGTGAAACATCAACATTCAATTATAATTATATATTTGCTTTCATCTAGCTCGTGATAGACGATCCGCTAAGACTTTTCTTGCTTGCCTGTAATAATTATAATTATAAATAAAATTTTAACAGGTTCATCTATTGACTTCATCTGAAGAAGATACAAATTTTTTTTCAATTTTGATGCATGATCTATATATACTTTGTCTTGTATAAAATTTTAACCAATTGGCATTTTCAAATTTTTCTGGCCTGTAACCAATCTTTATTCTTCTTTCTTTCCAAATAATTAAAAGATCTAGTTCTTTTATAGAAGAGACTTTTTTCAAAAGTTGTTTATTTATGTATCTTGGCGGATTTAGGGATGTGAGCTTAACCATTTTATGGTCTCCTATTTCTCCCTATGTCATTGTCCTTCTCTATTATGCTCTGCTCTGCTCGCTTTTATTGTTTCTATCTAATTCTTCATTAATATGTATATATTTATTTAAAATAAATAAATAAATATATATATATATATTACATCTTTCTAGTTTTTATTTTAAAATTAAAAAAAAAAAAATAAAAAAAACTAATATCTTAACTGTTCTTTAATGCGCAGGTCTCCAAGCCTACCATCCGGGTCCAAATCTTCAAAAACGCAAGGGTCCCGATCTCAAACCTTTTGGTGATCCTTGTGGCCCTGATTGCTACATGCTTTTAGTAAGTTTTACAATTAAAAAAATAAAATCACTAATAAAAAAAAAAGGATTTTTGAAAATTTTTTTCTCAATACCACTTGCCGGGAGGCTGCGCCCCCCAGGATTCCCTTGCTCGTCTTCTTGCTCTCTGTTTGGAAATACTCTAACCAATCAGCGAGAGAGAGTGGTAAACCGGCACATAAAATGAAAGTCAGTGGCTAGCGCTTTATATATTAGTATGATTAATACATGTACTATATATATATATATTTTTTAATTAAAATATACCGATAAGTTCTGGCGGACAAAAAAAATTCTTCGCTTTATACTTATTCAGGGGCGTAGTGAAAATATTTTTCGGTGGGGGTGGGAGGGGGAAGTTAATTACAATAATTTATACCATTTGACTAGCTATTATACGATTTATACCATTTTTTACAATTGATACAATTTTTGGTTTGAACTCTTTTTTTTTTTACAATTATAGTAAATAGTAAATAAAGAAAATTTGGAAATATTAAAACTAGCCGTGCCGAAAAGTTAAATCGAAAATATTTCTAAGTTCAAAAGAATAAGGCTGGACGCTCACCATATTGAGCAAAAATGCTCAATAACAAAACATTTTTGACCAATCGTGCTTAAAAATGTTTTATCAATGCTTTTAATATTGGTCAACGCACATGCATTAAACAAAACCAAAAAATACAATTGTTCGACATCATTGAGCAAAATTTCCGTAATCGGTGTGCTTTGGAAAAATGTTTTGCTCTTAAACAAAACGTTTTGTCTAAGAGCGTTTTTGCTCAATCGGTGTGCGTCCAGCCTTAAGCGCCCCATACATGCCCGGCTCGGCTCGCCTTCAAACGAGCCAAATCCGCAAGTGTGTGGGCTCTCGCGAGCCGAGCCTGGACAGATCCAGATCCGTCTGGGCCTTCTGTCCGAGCCGGACTCGGCTCGGCTCGGGAGCATATCCGCACTTGTGTGGGCTCTCACGGGTCGGGGTCGTGCCTCACATAAAGTATTTTAATTTATTTTTGGCTCGGCTCGTGAGAGTCCACACACATGCTGATTTGGCTCGTTTGAAGGCGAGCCAAGCCGGGCTCGCGTACCAAAGTACGGCGTGTATGGGGTCCTTTAGATACAGGAAAATATCTCATAAGATATCTATAACAAGAGGCCTAAAATTTCATACCTTATAAAATATTAAATATTTTTTTGTTTTCATTTATTTAGGAAGGAATGAAAGAAAGATTGGCTGCAATAGCTAAAGAAGAAACAGAAACCGACAGCGGTAACGCGAGTGGATCGTCAGATAAAAGCTCACATAATAATCGTCCTCGTAAAGTTCGCAAACAAACATCAGTCGATTCAGGCAATGAAGCCAGCTCTGAAGACAGCAACGACAGTAATAAATATGAGAAGGGTTTGTTATGATTGATTTTTTTTTGAAAACGTAATTACTATATATATATTTATTATTTTAGGAAATAAGGAAGGAAATCCAAACGGGGCTAATAAAGTCCATTCGCAAGCTGATTCTGCAGATGCCAGGGCAAGTGGAAGGATTACTCCTGCTCCTTCAAACAATGGTCCTCAGGTTAGTTGAAATGCTGATCCATTATTTTATTCCATTATTAAAAAAATGCAATTTCTCAGGTGCCACTGTCTTCTCCATCGTTCACTCTACTAAACACGTCTGGCCCTGAAGATGATGATTCTCGTGAATGGACTGGAGCTGATCAATCAATGTTTAGAGCCTTACTCAAAGTTTTCTTGTCTAATTATTGTGCCATTGCTCAAATCATGTTAACAAAAACTTGTCAACAAGTAAGTATATTCAATTTAACTTTAATTTTAATTCTATTATAAGGACATCGGCCAAAAATAAATACTTTTGCGTATTATCCGTTTTATTTGTAGATATTTCGATTCTAATGTTTATGAAAATTGCATTCATGGAATGCTCAGCTGTTTTGTCATATTGGATGGGAAGAGTTAACGATTTGCAAAACATCTGTTGATTGTACTGAGGATGATTCTATACCATTAGAATCGAAATATCTACAAATAAAAAGGATAATACGCAAAAGTATTTATTTTTGGCCGATGTCCTTATAATATAATTATCTTCCTTACGGCCATCTACTAACAATTTAATTTTAATTCTTTAATTTTGAGTGATATATGAAAATAAGGAATTGGCATCTAAAGATTGAGCCTCTAGTTCTAACTGGACCAAAATGTCAGTAAAGAGGATAATAAATAAATTTTAAAACATTTTGGTGTAATGGTCGCACCAGATTTTTTGTGTCGAGATATATTTAGTTTCCCATAGCATCTTAGTTCCAAACTTGCATTTGACTGTTTGAAATAAACTATGGTTATTTTTCAAAATTTAAATCTCTTATTTGGATACACAATTGAGAATCCTAAATAAATACAAAATTTCATAAGGATTGGAATTTTTTAAATAGGACCGACTCCCTTTTGAATCGAAATTAACATGCAAATCCCTGATGATGACTCTATGGAAGGAAGAGCCAGAAAATGAATATGAAAAATCTAAAATACATCAGAAAAGTGTACTTCAAACAATTTCCAGGAAAAGTTTTACTGATATACTTTTTAAAGATCATCTAAAAAATGCCCTAATCGGATTTTTCTTAAATAAAAAATAATTTATTTTTGAATTTTAATCGAAATCGTTAAAGCCGATTTTGAGAAATTCGAAAGAAACTGAAAAAGTACTTCACTAAAGTACAAGTAATGAGTGGGTGGTGCAGATAGTTGAACGATAAATGATAATGCTGGAGGTATTTTCATGCCAAATTTATTCCATTATAAAGTCGACGTTTCGGGGGACTCAACGCCTCCCTTGATCAGGACTAATGTGGTTATTAATAAATTAACCCTCTCTGGTTTCGTCATTCGAGATTGAATTCCAAATTCGTCTGCTGGTTGGTAGAAAGGCATTCACAAAGGGAGTTCTCAATATAACGATAATGTATTGAGAGCAAGGTTTTATTCTAAGGATTTAATTTTTTAGAAAGAAGAATACAATATTGTTTAAATTATTGTGGGGTTATATAACTTATTATTTCTCAACAAGGTACAGTGTGTTATACAGCCCACACAGGATGAAAATTGTCAATTTATTAATAACCATATTAGTTCTGATGAAGGGAGGCGTTGTCTTCTAGTACTCTTTGGCCAATTTTGGTCAAAATCTTCGTGTCACGTCTCAGGGGGGTGCCTAACTTAAATATAAAATTTCAACCTCCTTACTCTTTTCGTTCTTGAGATATTTTGTTCACAGACACACAGTCAGGCCATGTTGCGAAAAGCACTTTTTTGGATTCAGGTGACCTCAAAACGTGTATGTCCATCAAAATCTCAACATCGAATTTTTGACATGAATCCAATACTTTCTCTCTCTATATATATTACATAGGTAAGAGAAAGTAAAAATCATAATACGAACGGCACATCAGATTTTAAGGGAATAGAAATACCCTTCCGAACCTCATCGAAATTCAACCTCCAGTTCTATATAAATCAATTTTGAATTAATCATTAATATAAAATTGCTTTACAGGTATACCAGTTTGCTCAAAAAGAGGCTGCTGATATTCCCACCGAAGAATCAATGCGTGATTTCACTCCTCCACGAAAGAAGAAAAAGAAGCATCGTTTATGGTCAATGCACTGTCGTAAAATACAGTTGAAAAAAGATTCAAGCAGTAATCACGTTTATAATTTCACTCCTTGTGATCATCCAAATCAACCATGTGATCAGATGTGTCCTTGTATTGGAGCTCAAAATTTTTGCGAGAAATTTTGTCAATGTAGTTCAGATTGTATGTTTCATTCTTTTCATTTTTGCTATTAAGATAAATTATTCTATATTTAATTAAAATTTATATTTTTTTTTTTTTAGGTCAAAATCGTTTTCCTGGATGTCGATGCAAAGCTCAGTGCAATACTAAACAATGCCCTTGTTATCTTGCTGTCAGAGAATGCGATCCTGATCTCTGTCAGACATGTGGAGCTGATCAATTTGATATAACCAAAATATCTTGCAAAAATGTCAGTGTTCAACGTGGGCTTCGTAAGTATTTTTTTAGCTTTTTTCGGCACCTTAGTTAGAACATATAGATTTTAAACTATATATATAATATACACTGTGCGTCAAATAAAACGTAACATTTTGTTTCTTCTTTAACAAGACATATTCTAATCTACCTCAATGATACTCTAATTTAAGAAATATTTAATATGAAATACATGTATCTTATATATTTCTAATTAAATTTATCATAAATCAATTTTATACAATTTAAATAAAATAAAGAAATTTTTTTTTTTGTAATGGGCGCATAAGGTCCAAAAACCTATAATGACCAGTGGTCACGTGCAGCTAGGAAGAATACAGTTAAAAAAAGGAGAAGCATAAAAGGGGAACTCAACTGCGGGAACTGAGAAGATTCCTGTTGAGATTAGACTTAAAAGTCTGAAGATTGTAGGTTTTGGGGAAGATAGACGCAGGGAGCTTGTTCCAATCACGGGAGGTCATGGAGACAAAGGAAGATCGGAATTGACTAGTTATGTTAGTCTTGATCTGAACAGCATAGGGATGCTGGGACGATGCCTCTTGTGTTCCGTGTATTGGCTAGAATAAGTGATTTCAATGTTAATTTCAGTCAAATTCAATTTCAATATGTCGATTTTCAATTTCAGGAACAAATCATCAACATAATTTCGATATGTTTTGTTGGATATTAATTAAAAATTTTATTTTTATAAGAATTTCCAATAAAATAGACAGAAGAAAAACTGAAATGGAAAGATTATTTTAACGTTAATAAAAAAATTTCGACATTTTTGTCTTTCTTTGTTTTATTTAAATTGTAATTATTTATTAAAATGATAGGGATTTGTGTTAAATTTACTTAGAAATCTATAAGATATTTCATATTAAATGTTTAATAAATTACAGAATCATTAAGATGGATTAGGACAGGTCTTTTTAAGAAGAAACAAAGCGTTACGTTTTTTTTAACGCGCAATAATTTTCACCAAAAAAATAAACTCATCTTTATTGAATTAATTGTCTAACACCTGTGTATATACTATATAAGTATATTTGTTAAGATAAAATTTCTCGGGTTAAGTCGCATTGGGCCCTAAATATTAAGAAAATTAAGAAAATGAACATACTTATTATATAATAGAGTATGACATTTAAATTTTGTTACTCTCATAATTATGGATTAAAGCAAAAGATTTATTTATTTTTTATATTCATAGTACATGTACAGTGAGGTACAATATTACTTTATTAAGTCCCACCCATGCGTTTTCTACTTGTGATTATTTCATTGTTTAAAAAAAAAATATAATATATTTTTTAATGGAAACTTTCATGGTTCAAACATAGAAAATTTCCAAAAGATTTTCATTTTCTTTTATAAAAACAATGAAATAATCACAAGTAGAAAACGCATGGGTGGGACTTGATATTGTCCCTCACTGTACATAGGTATATATATTTTAATAGAAAAATTCCTTTTCCATTCATTAAAATTCTCTCTTATTTACCTTTATAGATAAACATTTATTGATGGCTCCTTCCGACGTAGCAGGCTGGGGTATCTTTCTTAAAGATAGTGCCCAAAAGAATGAATTCATTTCTGAATATTGTGGTGAAATAATTTCTCAAGATGAAGCTGACCGACGTGGAAAAGTTTATGATAAATATATGTGCAGCTTTTTATTCAATCTCAACAATGGTAATAATTTTTTTATTTTAAATCTTTTTTTAACCCTCGGACTTGGTGTAGCGCGCCTCCCTTCTATACCAAGGGTCGCGGGTTCGGATCCCAGACAGTCCGATGATTTTATTTAACCATTTGGATATCAAATGGCTTAAATAAGAATACCTGGGCCCCAAATGTATATATTATAAAAATTACTTATTGTATAAAGTCTTATATGTGTCTACTGTGTGTATGTGTGTGTGAGTGTGAATGGGAAAAAAGTGTGATTGGTAGCCAATCCAAATGAAATGAATTGTCGCATGAGATGGGATGCGAACCCGGTACTTGGTACCGAATCTTTAAATCTTAAAAATGATACTGAAACAGCTACGTTCTAAATAAACTCCTTCCCCATAATTAAATCTCTAAAAATTCTCTTGTTTGTTTTCTAGTTTGTCTTTATTTTAATCATCTTATGCCTGTCTTTTTATTTGAAACTTCACACTTGAAACCTTTATTTCACCTCACACTTTATTTTATTGGATTGTTTGGAATTTTAGAAATAAAACTCATAGCAACTTCATTTATTTCCTACGTATTCAATATGATCATTCCATTTCTTTTCAATGCTTACAAATTCTGTTCTACTTTTTCATTAGATCATGTATAAATATATACAAATTTTATCATCTAGTGCAATCTAGTAAGTTTTTTAAATATACAAGGTGTTTAAAAAGATTGCACTGATTTTGACTGTCAATGACTTTATTTAGAAAAATGTTACAAAAAAGTAAAGCTTATTCTCGATTTGTAATATTCTCCCAAATGTTCTACATGGCTGCCATCTGTATCAAGAACAATGACGAAGCGGTATTCGAATTCTTCCCAAAAACGCTTCAACACATCGGTTGACACAAACTCTTGTGCCGTTGTGATGCAAGTCCCCTCGATCGCCGGACTTATTTCTATGGAGTTATGTCAAGGATCATTCGCCCAATGCTTACAAGCTGGATTTGAAAACTCGCATCCGGCACTAGCGTCTGTGTCAACGAATATGTTGAAGCATGTTTGGGAGGAATTCGAGTACCGCCTCGAAATCTTTCTTACTACGGGTGGCAGCCATGTAGAACATTTGTGAGAATATTACAAATCGAGATTAAGCTTTACTTCTAAATAAAGTTATTGACAATCATAATTAATGCATTTTGGAACATACTATAATATAAAGCGCTAAAGGCTGACATCCGGTCCCTGTGTGTATGTGCCTATTAGGGCGCTGAATGGCCAGAATAAAAGCAAGTTGAGTCAAAGGGAAATTTAAAACTAAGTCAGAGAGGGAAATTTAAAATTTGCAAACAGTGAGCAAGAATAAACTTGATGCATTTGCTCGCCTTCGGGTATCCAGTGAGGGCAGCCTCCTGGCAAGCGAAAAAGCCCGCTGAAGACGGGCTTTTCCAATTGTATATATATATCGCAATGATACTTGGAAATTCAAAAGTCGTAAAGGACAAAATGCTACTTTTCAGACTGTTTTGTAAAGCTCAAAAAGCTGAACATTTCTGTATACCCAAAGTATATAACTCATTTTTGCTATTTTGTCCTTTACGACCTTTTAATTTCCAAGTATCGATATGTGACGCTTTTAAAAAAGAAAAATAATTTAATCTTAATTTTCTAGATTTTGTGGTCGACGCAACAAGAAAAGGAAATAAAATAAGATTTGCTAATCATTCCATAAATCCCAACTGTTATGCCAAAGTTATGATGGTGAACGGAGATCACCGAATTGGAATATTTGCCAAACGACCTATCCAACCTGGAGAGGAGCTTTTCTTTGATTACAGGTAAATAAATGTGCAATTAAAAAAATTGACCAAACTAAGTTGACCTTTTAATTTATTTATACATTCCATTTCTTTTATTTTTTTTTTTAGATATGGACCAACCGAACAACTCAAATTTGTCGGCATCGAACGAGAAATGGAATTCTTGTAATCAAAACAAAAGAATATCATAATTTTTATTATGTAGTTTTTTTTTTATTTATATATTTTATTAAGTTTTAAAAAATTTTACCAAGTTAGAAAAACTTGCGAAATTATTTAAATTTTAGAAAATATTACTTAGAATATGACTTGATTTATTTCTTTATATTATTTTTCAAAAATTGATTTTTCCTGTATTTTTAAATGAATTTTAATTTTAAGTACAGGATGCTTCACTTAAAGTCATCCCCGAAAAAAAAGATAATTTAAATGAACAAGATAGGCATGTTACGAATATTGATATGGCTTGTTTATGACAAATAGACGACGACCACATTTGTGGCATGAACACTAGGGGTATGACTTTTTTACAACCTCGGATCCCTGTATCATAACTTGATGAACTTTTACTAAAGATTGAATAAAATCTTACTTTCAAGGTGATTTGATAAAAAAACGTCACGCACAAAATGATTTGAAAATATTATATATCAGATTTTTTGCCAATTTTTTGAAGTCATTTTAAATAGGTACAAAATTGAACACAAGCTTTAGACTCAGTTATATAGGGTCACTAGACACACAAAGAAGTCAAATTTTCTAAATAAGGTCATTGTTGATGATGAATCTCAGTAGGGGGTTGTCCTTGTTAAGGGAGGAGTCTTAGTAGACTTGTTCCATATCTTTGATTGCACCGCACGCTCACAACATTGGTTGTTTCGGGCAATGTTGATTGGAAATTAATTTATTTTTCAGTGGGTTTTCATGCAATTGAGCCCTGCTGATTCAGAGCTGCAGATAGTTCATCAAAATCTTCAACGCGAAACCATTGGCTGCTGATTTAATGATCAGCCCATTAGTAAGAAATGAATGGACAAATTTTACGCAACCTGTTACGGGTTTCAGGCATCATAATAAACTCAAGAAGGGCTAGGATGGCAAGAGAGGTCTAGCGTACATTGCTGATATTTGGAATTTGTTGAAACTTCACGAAGGGGATTACATTCCTCTCAGCGAAGTGACGGAAGATACCAGTGAGGTGGTAAAGAAACTTCATGTCGTCTCTTCAGCCGCCTGTTTCCTTAATTTTAGCTTTAATGTTGCTGAGGGCTCCTTTTAATTTATTATAATGGCTAATCAAATCCTGTACAAATAAGTAGTGGATGTTTGATGATTTAGTCAACTTATGGAGTTCATCTCAAGGGCGGTCCCAGAGGGGGGTCAAGGGGGTCGTGACCCCCTCCCCCAAAATCTTTCTTTTTTTTTAACACACACTTTTTTCCCACTCACTCTCCCATTCACACAATCTTTTCGGCAACTTAGACCATTTAAGACTTAAACGATACTCATATTTGATTAATATATATTTATTGGGTTCCAGGCCCATTTATTTATACTATAAAAAAAAAGTGACCCCCCCCCAAATGTAAGGCTAGGACCGCCCTTGGTTCATCTCACATGACAACACGTAGAAGGCGATCCAGCTGGCAACTAATACACTTTGCTTTGGGGTGACTTTTTTCTTCGAACATTTGCTGCAGCCAATCAACGACAGTCTTTTATTTAGAATAATAAAAAAATAGTACAATTTGCTTTTTTAAATAGAATTTATATATTTTATCATTAAATCTTTATGAGAAAAAAAATAAAATATATATTTTTATTTTGGCTTACCCCTTCCAAGAGGGTCCCCCCCCCCCCCGGGATTTTCTAGAGCGTTCTGAAAGTTATAATTGACACCAAATTAAGCAAATTAAGCTAATTAAAACTCAACTACCCGCTTTGTACACCTTCCTTATATACCGACTTATACAAGCCTGTGACTAATCAACCTAAAATTTCAAAGAGGTTTGTGCGTGACCTTTTTTTTATTTTAATGGAATAAACGTCATTTTAGTCATTAATAGACAAAAGTTCATTGAGTCGTGATACAGGAAATCTTTAAAAAAAAAAAGTCGAAAAGTTATACCCCTAATGAACACATTCTTTTTATGTAAATATTAAGAGAGGAATGAATTCAACTCAGTATCTTCTCTAATTCTGACTATTCTTCATGAATTTGGGTAGCTACCTCCAAAAAAAATAAAACATTTTTTAACCAAATGTGATCGTTCTTGATTTATTATAAATATAGAACTACATATTTCGTTCCATTGCATCTGATCATTTTGAACCTAAATCAAGATCATATTATTTTCTCAATTCAATATAATATGGATTTTTTCCAACTAATTTTTACTTTCTCTTACCATATATATGAAATATATATAGAGAGAAAGTATCATAATTATAACAAACCCCTGCCCTTGTATGTTTGTTCATGCGATTATTATTTTAATGCTTTTTATATATATATATATAATAAAACAACTTCAAAATTTTCGAATTATAAATCGAAATACCGAATTAATTTCTACAATTTCAAAGGATTATTCTACTAATAGAACATTAGATCTATATAGACTCCTGAAAAATAGAAATATTTCTTTTTTTCCATCTTTTCCACAATTCTTTAAATCCTTTAATTTCCTAAAAATAAAAATTAATAAGTAAAATAGTTTATTATTCTTTATTAATATTAAGAGAAAATTAACATTTTCTGTACTTATATAGAATAGTTCTTTTATGTGATTCCTATAAACAAAGTGGACTGCATTTTCACAGTCCAAACATAGTACAATATAAATAAGTGATATTTTCAAGTTTTTCGTGAAATTTTAACATGTCTGCTAATTTGTATCTTGCATTATTTGTTTGTGGAATTGTTAGATTAAAAGAAAATTTAAAACCTACCTAGTAAGGGTTTTTGAAATTGTTTATCAACCCAAGTAAAAGAGGAACTAAATAAACAAAATCTTTATCAAACGTGTATGTTTAATGAGCATCAGTTTTTCCATCGCTTGTCTTTAGGAGGCCAGGAACTATTTTTTAAGAGGACAAAAGGTGATCTCATTTGGAGAGAAAAACAGCTTTATATTATTTATACTTGCTATAAATGCTCCCATCTTAAAGTCTTAACTGTAAAAAAAATGCCTTCACCACTCCATTTCCAACCAATCCTTAGGATTTTTTCTTGAAGCAGCTCATTGCAGCATTGCTGGACCTCGCGAAGCAAGGACGTAGACAATAACTCCAAAGCAGGCCATCAGGCAGCAAGAGGTGGGAGGTTCTCGCAAGTCTCTAACAGGATATGCGGGCTCAAATTCTCCTCCTCCCCGAAATCGAAAAAAATTATAAAGAAAATAGAGAAGATAAAACACGGAATTGAAATTTTAAATACTTTTAGAAATAAAAAAAGGTATATACGAAACCTGCTTAAGGAATTTTCTTGCTATGGTTCTGCATCAGGGGGGGGGGGCATTTACCCCCTTCCCCCAAGGGTTCTGATTTTTATATTCTAAATAAAACACTGACTTTCCTCTTTCTCCGAAATTTTTTTTTTGAAAACTGTCCTGATATGCCATCTTTGACTTTGATTAAAAGAAATAAATTCAATTTATTTATTTATAAAAAGATTTTGTTTTATTAAAAAAAAATTTAAGTATTGACGCATTTTAAAATAATCATCTTGAAATTATAGGCCAATTTTTTTAGAACGGTCTATATTTTTTATTTAAATAATTAGCAATAATAAGATCCAATAGGAAGCTGCCACGTCACAGACGATTGCCTCCAGTCTCAATTGTCAGTTGTTCAAGCAAAAGCAAGTTATGAAAACCACCTCATTGTTAAGGAAATTCTCAACAAATGATTTGAGTTGAATAATAAATCATCATCTACAATAGATCAATAAGTGTTTATTTATCAGTTGATAATACTCTAGTGGTCTGACACATCTTAACAACCTTAAATTGGTAAGTGTAAAATAATATTACAATCAATGCTTTGGTTTTTGGTTACAAGTAGCAGGGAAATTCATAGCATTGTTTCTATTTTAAAATTTTATTTTAATTTTTTTTTTTTTTTTTTTTATTTATGAAGCTGCTATTAATTTTGATTAGGCCTATATTTTTTTAAATATAATTGTATACAAGCCATTCAAAAAGCAATTAGTTTGGCCCTCCCTCCTATAAATAACTAGTGTGATCTAGTTAGTGACTTTAGTTTCAATAATAACGATATAGGATCTTTCTTCAGTAAGAAACCCTTTTATTTTTTATGATATTCATATTTCAAATTCTAAACGGATGCCGTGAAAATAACCCTATATTAGAAAAACCAATGTTTTGACTTGAAGAGCCGCAGAAAAGCTCTAATATTTTATTAAAGAAACTAGGAACCAAAAAAGTTTGGAGAACACTTCTCCAGAGCATGACTTTATTGTCATTTCCTTTTAAAGATGTTTATGAAATTTTTTCATACAACTCTTATAATAATTTATAAATTTTACATCTTGAACTCTAATATATCGGCGGAAACTAAATATATATCGACACAAAAAATCTGGTGTGACAAGCACAGTTCACATCTTTTCATTACCGAAGGTAAGAGAAAGTTCTATGCTGTGCGATCAGTCAAACCATATTTTTTTTTTTCAATTAATGCCTTGGATTATTTGACCAATAGCAGAGCAGTATTGATATCACGTGACACTATTGTTTCGTTTGTTCATCACTAGTTGCCGGCGTCGCCACCTTCAGTATGAGCCCCACGCTCAAAGTGAACAACATGGGAAGAATCTTCGAAAAGAAATCCTCTCCGCTCCCGCCTGATTAACAAGCACCCAAGGATGCAATCTCGACAACTGTTCCACGATGTCTTTTCTCCACGATTATGTCCATTTTAAAAACGCCGACCTCCAACCTTATCTTCACTTTCCTAGGTATTTATTTTCCTTTTTAATCCTTTTCATTTTTATTACATAATCGTAAAAAGATGGACTCTTTTGTATTAAATATAGAATAAAAATTATTTTATTAGCCTATTAATTATTTTGAATATGCTTTTTTCGTTTTATAAGTATTATCAGCTGTATCCCAAATAAAATCCTATATCAAATTAAAAAGATAATTTAACATGAATGTGAGTAAATAGATAATTTTTTTCATCAAAATTGATGAGATGATTCTAGAACCCTCTGCATATGAGAGTGTGGGGATAAGAGTGAATGAATACAACTATGGTGTTTTCGTTCGCTTTCTCGGTGCAAAAGTAGCGCTCTACTTTATCTCTTTCTCGCCCATTCATGTGTTGTTGGTTGAGTGTCGTTCGATTTGTTCATCTTCAGAGATTTATATTTGTTTTCTATTATTAGATTTATTTTTATTCGTTTTTACAAGTCATGTTAATTTTATATTTTAAATAATATTAGGTGAGATTTTTTAATTTATTATTTTTATTTTATTTGTAATGCCTAATTACATCTAAAAAAATTCCTATATTTTCTCTTAAATTTTTATGGATTCAAATAGGATTGAATTATATAAATTAAGAAAAAATTTATGATCCCATAAGTATATTATAAAATCTGGTGTGATTGACCGCACGGCACACAATTTTCTCTTACTTTTGGTAATCAAAAGGCTATCGTTATAAAAAACAAACAAAATATTTCAATTTTACACAAAAGTCTATAAGTGATTCTGGCCTATTCATTTGTTGCCCGCAGGCTGTAGCGTATCCAGGTGGGGGCGAAGGAGGGCGCTCGCCCCCCCCCCCAGCCCCAGGCACGTCAAGCTTTTGGCGCCCCTCGCGCATCCGCTTTTTCTCAAAATCTACGGCTTTGTTTTTTGAAATTTCATAATAAATTCATTTTATATCACAAATCCGGAGAAAAATTACAAAAAAAAGCCCAACCGAGATTCGAATACATTCTTGTACTAAGGATTAAATAAATAAATAAATAAATAAAACTAAAAAAAAAAGCTCGAACAAAAAACGGCGCACAGTGGGCTGAAATCGAAAAAAAGCGGCCAAAATTATCTTTTTTTCGGCGGATTTTTACAAAATTAAAAATATACTTACAGAATCATATGTTCTTCTATACCCTTCAATATTTTCATATTTTATCGAAAAGGGTTGAAATTACCCCTTGAGGCGTGAAAATAAGCTTTTAATCCAAATCGACCAAAAAGTACTTTACTGATTTACTTTTTCAATTTTTTTCGATTTTCTCAAAATTCGCTCTAACGATTTTGATTAAAATTCAAAAATCAATTATTTTTTACATGCTCTTTAAAATGTATATTCTCATTTTTCTCTCAAAATTGTTTGAACCACTTTACTCGTGTACTTCATAGGAATCATAGGAGAAATGTTTGCTATGGTAACAAAATAAGAAAAATCGAACAAAATGATGATTTTGTTTTCCAAAATTTGCGAAAACCAGGGAAACTTCAGGACGATAAATTGTTATTGTAGCTTAGATAGATATTTATTTGTATGAACCAAAATTGCATCTATTTAAGCAACAATAACAGTTTATCGTCCTGAAGATGGGATCGACGTGATCCCGAAACGTCGACGATAATCAAATAGTTTCTTTACCACTTGCTGGCTGCCATACATCTTCCTGATCCTGATGGGTGACGTATTTACTCAAAAAGTTGATAGAAATCTACAATTTTAGTGTAAGGAGCATATACCAAATTTCATCCATCTATAGATGGTTAGCTGCTTTGGTTTTTAAGCAATCGTGTTCACACACACACCCAGGCGTAATTCCAAAAGAATATACGAGAAAGTCTCGGGGAACCTATCCCCCATATTTTTTAATAATTTTTAAAAATTTTTTTTTTTCACCCAACTTTCCCCTCATCTCATCCCTTGGCCATCCCCCCTACATTCCCCTCACCAAAGGAGTGGGAGTAAATTTCAAGCTCTCTAACAATGGGATTCTTTTCTTTCTAGGCCATTTCCCCTTGCCAAGAGCTTGTTGCCCTCCCCCTCTCACCGTCTCAGCAGCGGCGCGCCCGTCTCTCACCACCCCTCCGCTGCTAGACGAGAAGGACGCTTGCAAGGCATTGATACCTCCTCCCTCCGTTCCTCAAAATTTCAGGTAAATTTTATATTTTTTAAATTCTTTTTGCCTATAAATGATTCTTTTAATTACTTTTAAACATTTTTATATGAAAATTTAAAAAAGTTTTAATATTTCGATTAAATATTCAAATTAGTATTAAAAGAAACAAAAGTTGATAAATCGTTTTAACAAGATCAATTTATGATTTTGATATTAAATGTCGATTTCAACTTAATAGTTGAAAGTTGAAAGACCTACCTCCTTTAACTTTAAGTGAAATTAATTATTTTTTATACTAACAACGATATTTTTTTTTTTTTTTTTCAAAACAGGAAACCAACTAACAGCAACGGTTTATTCACCCATCCATCATTGCCAATTGAGAGGACTCTCTAACCAGCCATCTTGGCTTCTTCTCTTCAACAATACCCTGGTGATTATTTTTAATTCAAACAATAAGACTTGTTGTTGTTAAATGATAAAATATTTATTACTTACTAACCAGGGGCGCCGGAACGAATTTGAATCAGGGGGGGGCAAAAAATTTTTTTTAGGAAAATTAAAATAATTTAATATGTTCAAATAGTATAAAACAAAAACAAATCCACTATAAAACCTTAAAAATTTTAAATAAAATCACAATTTTAATAAAATTAAAATTTTAAAAAATTTGCCAGTGATTTTATCAAAAATTTTTCGAAAAAATTTAAAAAAAATGAATTTCTTACTCCTTTAATTTTTTTAATTTAGAAGATTTT
>JAKCPI010008893.1:0-36334 GCA_023213315.1 Euborellia annulipes
AAGTTAGTATAAGGGTATTTTATGGCTGGTAGAATAAAACAGGAATGAAAGTTAGAAGAGGCAGCCAGAATTTTTCTTTAAATATACTAAACAGCTAGCTTGTTTTTTTTGGCTTTGTTGTTATTCTCGGAGTTCAGTAATGAAACGAAAACATAAATATTGTTTAATAATCATTTTTATAAAACTTTTTTTTTTTTTTCACTAGAGCCTAAAGGTGTTAGTCTTCATATACATATATTTTGAATTGTATCCGGCATTAAAGTAATTTAGGATATAAATAGGATGTATATGAAGACTAACAGCAGGTATGATTTTCATTCTAGTAGAAAGAAAAAAAAAAAAAAAAAGTTTTATAAAAAATGATTGTTAAACAATATTTGTAAAAAAAGATGTGTTTCGTTTCATGGTTTAGAGGTCCTGTGATGGCTTTAACCAAAGCCGAAAACGTCAGCTAGCTGTTGAAATATATATTTAAAAGAAAAAAAATTCTGGCTGCATTTTTCTTCTAACTTTCATTCCTGTTACAAATTGTAAGTTAATCTACAGTATTTTTTTTTTTAATTTAAAATAAATAAATTTACTTACTTTTTTTGTTTGGATGTTTTTCTGTCATTTCAATTCAATCAACTTTTTAAATCTATTATTTTTAATATCTATTGAAAATATTTAATATAATATATTATATTTTTAATAATGGTTTATTTAATTAATAAACAAATTAATAATTTAATTTAGGCTAATATTTTAATTTAATTTAATATAGATTATTAATAAATTTAACAGTAAAAATATATTTAATATATTTATTTAAAATCATAGTGAATTTTGACAGATATATTTTGAAAATACGAGGTTATGTTCAAAATCTTCTCTGTCAATTGGCAATAATATTATAAAAACATCAAATTCCACCTCTGATCAGCTCCATCCACACCAATATTCAATGCCTTCTATTAATATCTTGAAGTAAAAAACTAAATTTATTTATAGCGATTAAAACAGTTTAAACTTTTACACACCGTCTACAAGCTCAATGAAATTTTTATTTTGAATTTTTATATATAATATAAAAATTTTGGTAAATTTTTTAAAAAATTCTTGGACAGGCAGTATGAAATATAATTTTTTTTTTAAAATAATAACAATAAGATTATTTAAAAAAAAATATATTCTAAGGATTATATAGATAGTTGAATAGATAAAATGTGTTAATTCTCCTTTTTAGGTTACGACCAGGTCGAGAGGGACTAAGTCGCCAAATTTGACTACTTGAGATGTAAGCTCAAAATCAGGACTTAAGTTCGTATTAAATGTTGAGCAACACTCTAAGTTCAAATGTAAGACAAGATCTTGAAAGACTAGATATGTTATGCAACTGCTACTGAACTCTTAGACTCTTTGAAGTTTGAAGTCATAGTACACTGGACATCACTTATCCTAGGCAGTGCTGACGCACTACTCAAAAACACTCGAGAAAAATGACTTTGAGGATTTCCAGAGAATTTTGTTATATTAGTGAGATGTGGAGGACAAGCAGTCAGGAAGGTAGCCTCTATTTGATAGGTATGAGACTACAAAACAACGTTTCGCCAAATTTATTGCGCCATCTCAGTTGAAAGCTGTATAAAATATTTACATTGAATTGGGTTAAATTTATTTATATACATTAAATATTAAAAAATTATTTTTTCTTATCTCAGAAAACTTACAGTCTTAATAGGAAAATAGAATTGTCATATGAGATTTTTTCCATATGTATTAATTAAATTAACTTAATTCAATGTAAATATTTTTTATACAGCTTTAACAACTGAAGATGTTTAAGCAATAAATTTGGTTTGAAACGTTTTGTTTAAAGGAGTCTGTTGTATTAAATAGAGGTTACCTACCTGGCTGCTGTCCTCCACATCTCACTAATTGGCATCTCACAGCTGTAATATATACGTGATATATATATTTACATATCTTTGTATGTAAATATATATACACTGTATGTTATGTTGTTAGGGGTGTTTGTTTTGTAGAATACATATTTTTATTATTAAATAAAATGTTTTTCTGTTAAATCAATCTGCGATTGAATTTATAATACTAGATTATTACATGGTGTCAGAAGTGAACATTTTGTAAATTTGAAGATTAATTATCTACATTTCAAAAGGTAGGATGTCTTTTTTAAACCCCCGAAAGAATTTGTTCCAGGATCCCAACCTTCTGAAAATTGGGAAAAATGGAGAGGCAAATTTTGAAAATTATTGCCTAGCGGCCGAGATTGATAAGAAATCTGAAGAGCAACAAAAGGGGCGATATTGTTATATACTATTGGGGAGACTGGACATCAAATTTATAAAACGCAAACTTGTAATAAAAAGAAAAGGATATTAAGATGCAGGATATTCTTAAAATAATAGATAATTATTATAAACCGTTTAAAAACATTTTATTTAAGGTACGTTTTTTTTACTGAAAATCAAAAAGAGGATCAATCAATAGATGATTATGTAACTATATTAAAATTAAAAGCAAGGAATTGTGAATTTAAAGATATGTAAATATATATATCACGTATATATTACACCAGGAAGAATAATTAGGAAAGATAAACATCTAATTCATTCTGGGTGCAAACGGAAAAATGGAGGGATTTATCGGAAAAACAGAAGATTTTTAAATAGATATTTCCGATGGAAAGGAAAAAAGAAAAAGGGGAAGAAGAAAAGAAGGTGCTAGAAAAGAAAACGAGAAGTGGGAAGAAGTATTAAGTATTAATGATGCAAGACAGAAAATGAGAAGAAAGAAAATGAGATGAGGAAGTTTTTGAAATTGTTTTGAATTGTTTGAAAAGGGAGGGGCATGTAATATATACGTGATATATATATTTACATATCTTTGTATGTAAGGATATATACACTGTATGTTATGTTGTTAGGGGTGTTTGTTTTGTATAATACATATTTTTTATTATTAAATAAAATGTTTTTTCTGTTAAATCAATCTGCGATTGAATTTATAATACTAGATTATTACACCTTGTATTCATTTATTAAAATTAAAGTCGCTTCTTCAGGCCAATGTGTTTTTACAACTAAAATTTATAATGAATATAATTGAAAAATTAAATAGAATATAAAATAACATAGGCTATATATAAATAAAATAAAAATAACAGCTAACCTTATCATTTTGTTTTGGCTTGTTTTTACAACGTTAGACCCTTAAATAAATAAAAAAAATAATTAATAATAATAAAGAAATTTAATGAAAAAAATGAAAAATAAAACTTAAAACTTACCTTTTTTATCGATAATAAATCCAAATATCCAAGGAATGAAAAGAAAATGAAAGGTGGTCATCTACTAAAGCTTTGGCGCTGAGATCGCACTGTTTTTAATTTTTACTTCGAGAGGATTAGAAGGTTCAAACCAGTACTTCCCGGAGTCAAAATCGACACGCCTGGCTTCGAACCTTTAAGTCCTCAATTGAAGACTGCGGGGTTCAAGCCAGGCGTTCAAGTACTGGTTTGAACCTTCTAATTCTCCTAGTTAGGTTTAGTAGGCTTTAACCAAATTTTAATCCTATCAAATAACAAAGGAATTGAGGACTAAAAAGGTTCAAACCAGGCGTTCAAGTACTGGTTTTGAATCTTCTAATTCTCCTGGTCAGAATCAGTAGGCTTTCACAAAATTGTAAATAAATAACATCCCATCAAATAACAAGGGAATTCAGGACTAAAAGGTTCAAACCAGGCGTTCGATTTCGACTCGGGTTCATTTATTATAGTAAATATAACTTGATTGTGATTTCCAAGCCTGAAGATTATGATTTATAACCATCTGAACTGAATGTTCAGTCGAAAATTGACCTGCAACCAAAAAACTACGTGTTTTATTTTATTAACTATCAACACTTTGGTTCATCATAAAAAAACACTTCCACAATATATAAATTTAAATCATAATTGTGTGTGCAAGTCCATCTAAAATAAATATTTTAGTTATTATTAAAGATTATATTCCAAATGTAAATTTAAATAATTAATAGTTATTTAAAACAAAGTATTCATTTACCTTTTATAATAATATAATAATGCTCTTCTTTTTTTATAAACTATAATTTCCAAAATAGAACTGCAAAAAATATATTTTTATTAATTATTATATTCAAGTGGAAATTTGAATAAATAATAATGTTATTTAATAATAATTTAATTTAATAATTAATTCTTACCTTAATTTTTTACTTTTATGATAATTTGAAAATTAAATCTGACAACTGCTGTCAAAAACAAAGACTCAAGTCACCTCTCGACTTGACTTGTTAAATTCCTGACTTGTTTGCTATCTAGTCCGCATGAAAAATAATAACTATGAAATCGAACGAACTTATTTGAAACTAGTCTTGACAAAGAAATAACTCTGAATAACGAAAACATCCGAATAAGTTAGGGTTAGTGACCTAGGTAACAAGTCTTTACTTTGTCAAGTCTCCGCCAGGTGCTGCTTGTTTAAACTGACTCAAAGGATTGCTTGTTTGTGACTATGAATCGAAAGTGAAGTTAAGCAATTACTTTAGTCTGACTTGTTCAATAAGTCTCGATTATGAATACCGGCCTTAGTGCCTATAAATCCGAGCCCCTACATATTATATATCCATTTTACTCGGGAGGAAGTCTAGTTTCTGGATATATAAAAAAAATTATAGGTTATGTAAGAGAAAAAAATTTTGTCCCCCCTAGAGCGCCCCCTAATGGTCCGATGTTTACCAAAAGCTTTTCAGTTCTTGGCCTCTACCCCTAGTTTATGGGTGCGAAATTTCAAAACAATTGAATGAATAGTTTTTGAGTTTTCGTTGACGAAAAAAATTACCACAGACATACACACACCCCCGACTTTTATTTCAAAAACTGCTTGAATGTATTCAGGGGACCTCAAAATGCATTTTGGCAGCTTCAAGAGAAAAATTTCCCCCTATTTTTTACGATTACATTAACTTTACCTGTCCAACCTACGGTTGATGGGCAAAGTTAAAAATTCAAATGATACAAGATCTATTTTTTTATTGAAAATTTTTTAAAGGAGGTAGGCCTAGTTCCTGGTGAAGGTATTTACAGTTTTCTTTTACATGCCCTATGGTAAAACTGAAAATGCTTCCGTAGGTGCGGGATAATGCGGGACTTTTTACTTATGCATCTATAAAGGAAAAATTAATGTACGTTTTGAAAAAAAATTTAACACCTTTATAAACATGTAAAAAAATCTGGTGTGACTGGCGCACAGCACACAACTTTCTCTTACCTTCGGTAATCGAATGTTGTGTACTGTGCTGTCACACCAGATTTTTTGTGTCGACATGTATTTAGTTTCCGACAGTACGGTACATTCGATTTCCAAGATGTAAAATTTATAAGTATGGGAAAATATTTATATTTTGTTACCATGGCAACCATTTCTCCTATCTTTTCTATGGAGTACAAGAGTAAAGTGGTCTTCAGAAGATTTCAATCACAAAATGAGAATATACATTTTATAGAGAATCTAAAAAATAATTGATTTTTGAATTTAAAAAAAAATCGTTGGAGCAAATTTTGAGAAAATCGAAAAAAACTGAAAAAGTACATCAGTAAAGTACTAGTACTCTTTGGCCGATTTTGATTAAAAGCTTACTTTTCCGGTCCCAGGGGGGTGTTTAACTTAAATATAAAATTTCAACCTCCTAGCTCTTTTCCTTCTTGTAGATATTTTGTTCACAGACACACACACACAGACAGACAGACAGACAAGCCATGTGGCGAAAACCACTTTTTGGATTCAGGGGACCTTAAAACGTGAAGATCCATCAAAATCTCGACATCGAATTTTTGAAATGAATCCAATACTTTCTCTATATATATATATTACATATATACATAGGTAAGAGAAAGTAAAAAACAATGAATCGAATGAGATGAAGTATGAAATTTCAACTTCCTAGATCAGGATTAAGCCCTAGCAAATTTGGTGGAAGTTGAACTTTTTAAAAACACAAATTGACCCCCCCTCCCCGAAATTTGAATGACTTTGATCCTAAGCATATAATTAAAGTAATTCTTTTCTTCTCTTTTTTTCTTATGTGGCAAATTCTCTTTTGTTTTCTTTCATTCATTTCTTTTTTTTTTTTTTACTTGGCAATCTAATTTTCGCTTTTCTTTTGAATATCGGTAAAGTAAAAAAAAACTAAGAGGATTTTCTTTTGGGCTGTCTTATAATCAAAGCAAGTTCATAATTAGGGAATGAGAGAGAGAGAGTTCCTAAAAGGCCCTTGAAAATGAACCAAAAACAGACCGACCGACTCTCTCTAATTCACTTTACTCCAATCTCATTGTCTTTAAAAAATAGACTTTTTACCTTTTTTTTTTTTTTTTTGTTGTTTGTTAATAAACATTCAATATTTTTGTTATAAATTCTAATAGACAATTTACTAATGAGAAAAGTTTTCTCTAAAAAAAAAACCACACAAATATCCTCAGGCCATTTATTTGTATTTAAATATCTCATGGTAAAAAAAAAAATCTTTTTATTGGCCTCGCGTAATTTGAACCACCATTTTTATTTTTACTAAGTTTGATCGCAAAACACAAAAGTTCTGTGAAAAAAATAAAACATGCACTTCAGATTGAGAATAGAGTTAAATGTTTTAGGCTTATGCTTGAAAAAATCTGGAGTAAGTGGCTGTACAGCTTTGGTAATTTTGGAGATATTTGTATAATACAGCTTTGGTAATTGAAAGTTGCGTTCTGTGCTTGTCACACCAGATCTTTGTGTTGACATACTCCTATATTTAATTTCCGCCGCCAATATCTTAGAAATCAAAATGTAACACTTCAAAAAACTTCACGGGCAAAATGAGATATCTAAAAAATAATTGATTAAAGAATTTTAATTAAAATCGTTAGAACGATTTTTGGGAAAATCGAAAAAAAACTAAAAAAAAAAGTACATACAAATTTAATTTGCATATTTTGAAATCTCAAAATATAATTTGAAACAAACAACCGAGTTTTTTTTTTTTTTACATATTTTAATTTAGTTAATTGAAATAAATGCCGATATAGAGAGATCATGAAAAAAAATATTCGTGTTTCTAAATCCCCGAATGGGGAAGCTCAAAAAATTATTGGAAATCCAAAATTTTCCCCATTGGAAAACTATGGGTTCTGTACGTTACGCCACTGTGTTCACCTTCGATACCAACTCGGTATCATTTGAAAAGTATCGATACTTACTCGTATCGGTCAATTTTCTCATACAATTAAAGATAAGTAAAAACAGCAGTAAGTGCTGATATTATATTTATTGATATAATAAAAAAATATATACCTGGTATATTAGCATATCGAATAGGAAAAAAAAAAAAAGTGGCAGGTGGCGTAACGTTTTTTAGCTGCCCCCCCCCCCCCTCCCCGCAACCTTTTTTCGGTGCGAACTCATTTTTAAATACCCCCCCTCCTCCATACACAAAAATATTTTTAAAATACCGCATTTCACTGAACCCCGGGCCCTCTCAAAGATAAATATTTGGGAACCTATCACGGTTTGGAGTCTGGAGCGGACACTCCCCCGTCCCCCTCCCCGCCCCTCGTTACGCCTCTGTTTCACTTTTTGCTTTCATTGATGCAAACCATAGGCGTAGCAAGGGGGGGGGCCCCATCGGACCCAAGCCATGACTAGATATTTAATACAAATTATATTTCATATAGAGTAAGAGAAAGTAAAAAATATAATTTACTCTAGCTACAAAAAAAAAAAAAAACAAAATGATTTATAAATACCCTAAAATAATCTTAAATTTTTGAAAAAAATTTCTTGATTCCCCCTCCCATCAAAAATTTCTGGTTACGCCAATGATGCAAACACTTTGAATACTTGGTTAAGGTACAGTTTTTTAGACCGGCCCGGCCCCTTGGGTGGGTTTGCGGGGGGTGTACGTTATTTTCAAGATGTTTCCCTGTTAAACAGACATGTAAAGAAATAGAAGGACTGCCAGTCCGAGCTCGGGTAGCTCGTGGTTGCCATCCACGTACCCACAAGATGTGGCCCCTGAGAAATATTGGAAATAAGTACAAATGTAGTACATACATGTTCTTCCGACCTATCTAATCAACGCGAACGTGCATCGAGTATCGATACGACTATTATTGACCGAGACCTACTTGGTACTCGATTCTAAAAGTACTTGGTATCGAAAGAAAATGATCGAGTAAGAACTTGTACAATGAGGGTCAATATTAAGTCCCACCCATGCGTTTTCTACTTGTGATTATTTCATTGTTTTTATAAAAGAAAATTAAAATCTTTATTGGGAATTTTCTAAGTTTGAACCATGAAAGTTTCCATTAAAAAATATATAATATTTTTATTAAAAACAATGAAATAACCACAAGTAGAGTGGGACTTAATATTGTCCCTCACTGTACCTACTCGTATCGTTTCACCTTATGAAAAATTAATTTCATTTTTAGAATTTCTCTTATGTGTGCCTCCCATCTATCTTTTAGTTAAAATCTGTTCTTAAATTTTAATATGATTGTAAACTTGTTCGTTGTAAAGTTTCCATAAATCCTCTCTCTGTGTCTGTTCACATAGAAGAGGAAGGAAGGGGTAAAAATAAATAAAAATAAAAAAATTTGATTAAATCCATGAAAAAGTTAAGCAGCAGCAGCAGTAGCTATAGTTCTATTCTCTCAATCTCTGCTCTATATTAATAAAGTGGTTTTTGAAGTAAACATTTTACTTGATCGTTAATATTTTATTTTTATTTTTTATTTTTTTAAGCTTAAAATTAAGAAGAGCAAAGATAAAGATGATCAACTATAAAAAAAAAAAAAAATGACTGCTCTTAAAGAGAAATCAATTTCAACCAAAAATAATAATTTAAACATCTGGTGTGACTGGTCGCACAGCCTTCTTTAATAGTAAGGGATGAAAGAAAGAGCTAGTTTTATTTCGTTTAATTATTTCTATAATTGTTGCAATTGAAGAATTTATTGGCAAGACTACTACAAAATAAAAGATACAAATAAAGATTTTTTAGAGAGCTTCTATGAAGAATAGAAATGGCTGTGGTGATGATTGACTAAGGAGGAAGGGCAGCCAGCATAAATAAAAACTATTATATTATTTAATCGACCTTTCGGGAGCGCGACAATTATTTCGTAAGATTTTATAACTACATTTTGTATATTTTTTCTAATACTCTATTAATAAAAAAATATTTGATGGCCATCGGTCCTGAAGATGGGATCAACGCGCTCCCGAAACGTCGATGAAATAGAGCTCCTTAGCCGATGTTTCGGACGCAAATCGCGCCCTTCCTCAGGACAATCGATAGTTAATGAAATACAGATGGAAGTATTTTGTTTATTAATAATATAAAAACACAAATCACTGGTGTGAGATGCATCGTCTCTTGCTGTATATATTTAATAGCATTCACTGACGCCTATCGCATTAATTGCGAACACTGTCTTCTTCAGAGCCATGAACTGCAATAACAATTCTTGTCCATGGCTCTGGAGGAGTTGCCGAAACAAGTATAATTGCGCATGCTTGTCGTTAAAAGTCTTATAAATGGCCTAAGTTGCCAAAAAGACTATGTGAATGTGAGTGTGAAAAAAGTGTGAGTGTTAAAAAAAAAATAAAATCTGTTGTGATAAGCACAGAACACAACTTTCGATTACCGAAGGTAAGAGATAGTTGTGTGCTGTGCGACCAGTCACACCAGATTTTTTCCTCACGGGTTGAAAAATTTTTATTTAAAAACAAACAAAAAAGATGAATTTTAAAAACAATTCAATCTTTTTCATAGCAAGAGAGAAAGATAATCGCTGATTGAACAAAAAAAAAAAATAAATTTCAACCTTAATCACACATCTGACGTCCTATTGTGCCACTTTTCAAATCAATCAATAAAAAAAAAAAAAAAAAAAATTGAATGGGTTTCTATATATTTAGAATTTTTATGTCCATAGATAGATCCATGGCCCTAATACCGTAAAATAAAACAGAATTTTTATGATTATTACGAATTGAAAGGTGGAATGGCCAAGAATTTTATTTTATTTGCAAAATGACAATATTCATGCGCGAAAATAAACATTTTCAAATGACTTTATCTATGACATACATGGAAAGAGAGAGAATTTTATATTTTTTTTTTTTTCCAACGATTTTTTATCGGTTAACGTTTCTCTATCGCCCCGAAATGACTTTGTGTAAACGATATATCTTAATTTTTTTTTTTTTTTTTCTTTACCCTATGCCATAAAGAATTTAAATATTAAATTCATAAGCGGGGGTTGCTTCACTTCTAAACAACTAGCATAAGGAATTTTTCAATGCGCTAAAATGAATTAAATCCATAAGAGATTATTGGGACATCGAGCTATAATTTTTTTAATGACTTATTAAAAAATTATCGTAATTAATTTTTTTGTTATCAAGCAAATACAAAAAAACAATCTGTCCCAATAATCTTTAATTTTTTTAAATTTAAAAATGAATTTATTGTTATTATTAATCACATATTAATTAAGAAATTTTTAAAATAAGCTTAGATGATTTATTTAAAAACCAACTGTCAAATTAGTTCAGCATTCTTGCGATAGATGGTAGGCTAGTTTAACAGCCGATATAGTATTAGCCTATATCTGGCCTATATTTTTATGCTTTTATAAAAGATACATAATATATAATAACATTTTGAAAGTATTTATTGTTAAAAGATCAATGAAAATCAACCAAATGCATTAAATATTATTAGCTACCATTCTGACATCTCTTGGCAAATTTTTAAATTACTTGATTTTTTTAGGCATGCTTTTTATGACACACAACGCCATCTTATCGGGAAAAACATGCGTAACCACTTCGCTCCCGTTGTTCGTTAAAAAAGAAATTCTAATGAAAATAGCTATTATTGGCGAGATCTGCATAAAGATCGTTGCTTCTTGAAACGTAGAAATTTTGGTGGTGGTTTGCGTTATGTGACTGAAATTTTATTTCTTCTCTTTAAAATTTTTTTGAAGAATAGCTGAAACGTTTTGCAACTTGGTTGGTTTTGTAAGGATTCCAAATTGACTGTCTCGCCTCTTTTTCTTCTTTATTGGTTTTCTAAAATTGACTTTTAAACAAAGAATCTGTTTTCCTTATAGCCCAGCGAATTAAATCAAATAGCAGGTTGTTATTGAAAAAAGTTTAGCCATTTGAATTAGAGAGAGGGGGAGGGAGCGAATTGAAATGTGAAATTGGCCAGAGGGGGAAAGAAAGATTGTTGTAAACAAGCAACATCTGGATGGGTGACCAAAAGCATTAATATGTATAGAGAATTCAACTGCAATGTACAGTACTAGCTTCGTCGCTCACTTTAAGATTTGATGTTACTTTCTCTTACCTCTATATATGTTAATATAGAGAGAGAGAAATTTTGGATTCATGTCAAAAATTCGATGTCGAGATTTAGATGGATATACACGTTTTGAGGTCCCCTGAATTGAAAAAAGTGGTTTTCGCAATATGGTCTGTCTGTGTGTTTGTGAACAAAATATCTCAAGAACGAAAAGAGCTAGGAGGTTGAAATTTTATATTTAAGTTAGGCACCCCCCTGGGACGTGACACTAAGCTTTTAAATAAAATTGGCCAAAGAGTACTAGTACTTTACTGATGCACTTTTTCAGTTTTTTTCTATTTTCTCAAAATTCCCTCCAACGATTTTTTTTTTTAAATTCATATATCAACTATTTTTTAGTTGCTCTTTAAAATGTATATTCTCATTTTTCCATTGAAATCTTCTGAAGACCACTTTACTCTTGTATTTCATTGGAAATATAGAAATGGTTGTCATGGTAACAAAATATAAATATTTTCCCATGTTTATAAATTTTTCATCGCCCACGGGGCGTGGTGTAGAGGTTAGCGTGCTAGCCTCATATACCAAACGTCGCGGGTTCGGACTCCAGGCAGTCCGATGATTTTATTTAAGCCATCTGGATACCAGATGGCTTAAATAAATGCCTGGACCCTAATATATATAAATTCATAAATAACGGTTATCGTAAATGTCTTATATGGCCTGAGCTGCCGAAAAGACAGTGTGAATGTGTGTGTGAGTGTGAGTGTGAATGAGAAAAAAGTGTGAATGTTTAAAAAAAAAAAAAAAAAAAAATTTTCATCTCTCGAATGTTAGTAATGAATGCGTATCGGTAATAATTGAAAAGTTAAAATTAAATCTCACAATTCGTATTCTATTTCTAACCCTATTTATAGTAAATTTTAATTTTGGTATTTATATCACCCAAATCCATTTATAACAAATCTAACATTAATTCACTTGTAAACAAAGTAAAACTGTTATTTTATTTTCTTATTATAAAAAAATAAAATGCTTTAGGTTTTTTTAAAAATTTTTTCCTAAAAATGTAAACTGTAACCCAAATTACACTAAAAAGACTAAGGAAAAGAGGAAATAAAAATACTCTCGAAGCCTTTTTATACTATAAAATTGTAAACTATTGTACATTTTCCCTGTGCGAGACATTGTATAAAAGAAATATGAAATAAAAACTGTTAAAAAAAAAAAAATTGGTATTTATATAGAGAGCTGATGATTGGTAAGCCTGGCGCAAATAGAGAGCAATATATAAATCCATTATTTACGTCATATTATTTTATTTTTTTTTTTATTTATTTATTTTAAACACTCACACTTTTTTTCTCATTCACACTCACACTCCACACACATTCACACAGTCTTTTCGGCAACTTGGCCATTTAAGACTTTGACGATAACCGTTATAGAGATTAATATACATATTAGGGGTCCAGGCATTCTTATTTAAGCCATTTGGTATCCAATTGGCTTAAATAAAATCATCGGACTGCCTGGGGTCCGAACCCGTGACGTTTGTTATACGAGGTAGGCACGCTAACCTCTATACCAAGCCCCGAGGGCGTCATATTATTTAAATTAATTGGGAATTATTTCCAATTTTGACCGCCACAAGTTTCAATTGCGGAATTTAACGAACTGAAATTTCTTCATTATTATTATTATTAATGGTTAATTATCGAATAATAATTGTGGCATTTAATTATTATTTTTCTGTTTGTAAATCTGAAACTATTCGACGGATTTTTATGGTATTTAGAAAATTTAATTACCCTAAATTTTTAATAAACTTAGTAGCCACTAAAACAATTGAAAATAACGCTATTTGGACATTTTATTAAATTTGCCCATCAATCGTAGGTTGGACAGGTAAAGTTAATGTAATCGTAAAAAAGATGGATAATTATGGGCAGGAGCAGCCAATAAATAGACTCTGTATGCAGATTCAATCACCGGAGACGTTTCGGTTCCTTTTATTTAAGAACCATCTTCAGTCCTTACTAGAAATATACATATAATATTAACAGTGTATATATAAAAAAAAAAAAAAAAAAAAAATAGATTTACTGTACACAATCACCAAACAAAAATCAAAATATTTTTGCAAGACAAAAGAAATAAAAATTGATCTTACGATTGAAATACAAATGCACAGAGTTAGTCAATGTTATCTTTGGCATATACATTGTTGTTTCGTCATAAAAATGTTACACATGTATATTATCGTTATGTATGTATATTAATCGTAAAAAAAATAGAAATTTTTCTGAAGATGCCAAAATGCGTTTTGAGGTCCCCTGAATCCATTTAAGTAGTTTTTGGAATGATGTCTGTGTGTGTGTGTGTCTGTCGTAATTTTTTTCGTCATCGAAAACTCAAAAACTATTCATTCAATTGTTTTGAAATTTTGCACACATAAACTAGGGGTAGAGGCCAAGAACTGAAAAGCTTTTGGTAAACATCGGACCATTAGGGGAGGGGGGTGGCAATATTTTTTTTCTTGAATAGTGGGTGGGTCCGACCCTTTATTTAAATAAATGACTGTATTTCGTGTTTTTTTTCGGATTTATTTATTTATTTTTTTAAAGATTAAGAGATTCCGTGACGTCGTAGATTTTCATATCTTAAAGGACACCCAGAGTACGAGAGAAAGTTTTTTTTTTTAAAGTGAAACTTTTATTATATCACTACGAATTGTTTGGTTCTTCTATCAGCATGTCGCTTTGTAACGAGGTGACGTAAAAGGCCATGACGCTACAAGCCATGACGTCACAACCCGTGACGACAAAAATAAGAAAGTTGAAATTTAATATATATAATGAATTATAAAAAAATAATTGTGAGATTTAATAATTCAATTTTTAAATTGATAAAATATAATTTTTAAAATAATTTAAAATATTCAAATCTTCAACTATATATACTTTAAGCCCGTCGTACACGAGGACATTTTTTAAGCAATTACTGGCGACATTTCTTGCTCCATAAAAATGGCTTGAAAAAATGGCCTGAATTTCTAGCTTGAAAAAAAACCTGTCATACACGAGGACATTTGTATTTTTGGAGCCAATTCTGCGCAGAAACGTGCGCAGTTTGAAAATTTAAACTGACAGCTGAATCAAAAACTTTTTTAGGTTAAAACTATAAGAGGCCCTTAATATATATAGAAATATATATTTATTAATAAAAATAATATATAGACATACCTCTTTTTGAAAAAAATAAGCTAAGAATTGTTTTTTAATATCTATACAAAGGATTTTTGGTTTCTTTAGATAAATAATAAATATTATATGCACAATGAAAATTTTATTTATTTAAAATTTTGTTAATCATAAAACTAAAATATAAAGAAATGAATGCATTCATATATTATACAAAATATAACTTGATTGTGATTTCCAAGCCTGATGATTATGGTTTATAACCATCTGAACTGAATGTTCAGTCGAAAATAAACCTGCAACCAAAAAACTACCGTGTTTTATTTTATTAACTATCAACATCTCAGTTCATCATAAAAAACATTTCCACAATTTAAATTTAAATCATAATTGTTTGTTCAAATTCATCTAAAATAAATATTTTAGTTATTATCAAAGATTATATTCCAAATGAAAATTTAAATAAATAATAGTTATTTAAAACAAAGTATTCATTTACCTTATATAATAATATAAATATATAATCTAGATATTGCTCTTCTTTTATTATAAACTATAATTTCCAAAAAAGAACTGCAAAAAAATATATTTTTATTAATTATTATATTCCAAGTGAAAATTTAAATAAATAATAATGTTATTTATTAATAATTTAATTAAATAATTAATTCTTACCTTAATTTTATTTTCTAAATGAGGTGTGTCTATATATTTTATATTTTTGTGATAATTTGACAATATAATTACTTTAAAGATCTGTCAACTGCTGTCAAAAAGTGAAAAATTCTAGGTTATGATAACAACAAATTTCCAAAAAGCGGTGTTGCCAGATATGGTCGATTTACTGCGCACCCTCTTTGCGTCGAATTGGCCCAAGAAAATAGAACACGGGCTATTTTTCTGGCGCGATCAGACAACTTTTCGTCATACACGGAGACATTTTTCTTGACCGAGAAATGTCTTCAAACGGCCATTTTCGACGCGTTTGCGTTTGTGCGCATTCTGATTGCGCCGATTTGGCCCGAAAAAATAGAACAAACATTTTTTTTCAAGCCAATTCCAATTCCAATTACATTTTTGCTGTCTTACACGAAGACATTTTTATGGAGCCAGAAATGTCGCCAGAAATTGCTTAAAAAATGTCCTCGTGTACGACCAGGGTTATATATATAATCCAGGGGGCGAAGCCCTCCTGGCTAGCCCGCCGCCCGCCGAAGGCGGGCGCGCGGCTAATTACTAAATAAATATTGTTCACAGTTTTTAACATGCGTCTATTGATTTCCTATTTTCCAATTATTAAATTAAGATTAAAAACGCGATTTTAATAACCTTAATTGAATAATTTTTTGAAAATTTTCAGTTAAACGCCTACGATCCGAAAAAAGTTTCACTTGCATCGTGGTTTCATAAAACCACACAATGATTTTTAAACTTGCTTAAGAACTCGGAAATGACTGTTTAGAGCTGCTCAGTAGCTAAATGCCTCCCAAGGGGACAAGACAAACTCAAAGAGTAACTTATCTTCCGTTCATTTATTGTTGATGGGATGAAGGATATAAATTGATTCAACTTAATTGACAGATGGAATTGTCTTTTCGCCCCTTTGCCAAGTGGAGCAGGGGAACAAAAAAAAAATTATTTTTACAACTTCTATTAGATTATATCACAAAAATGGATTAAGAATTTAGAAAATGTGACAGAAGTCATTTAACTCTATGGGAAGAATGTTTATGAGTTTCTTTTAGTTATATGACAAGTGGCTAGATGGCAATACTAGGCTAGTTCAAAATTTATCCTGTAGAGTTCGTTCCATTCGCCAACAATAATATTTTTTCATAAGAAATGCATAAGTGGCTTAAAAATCTGGACATAAATGAATTAACTTTTTTTAAACTAATTTTAATTATAAATTTTTTACAAATTATAAATGACCTTTTGATAAAAAAAAATTTCATAGTACTACGTGCCATTCAAGTAGCTAAAAAAAGCTTTGAATTATTATAAAGCAAAGTGTACGGGCGAGTTAAGTAGTCATTATTCAAAATATGTGAATTGCAACAAGCCCGAGTTCAAATCTCTCTGGGAGCAAGTTTTTTTTTTTTCCCTGCTTACTGATAGTTCCCTGACAAGCGTTTAGATGGCCCTAAACTTATAAACAATTTTTAACCTGGAGCTGTCCAATCTTGATTGTGTTTGATCTGTGGCCCAGTCGGTATCCTCGCTTGAACTCAAGATCCTTCTTTAGCAGCTTAACACTTGCATTGCAACAAAATTGGCCGGAGGCGAGCAAGGGGGCACAGTCCCCTGTATGAATAAAGTCCGTCCAAGGCGGGCTTTGCGACTAGTTAACTTATATTTGTCAATAAATATCGGTAATGCTTTTTTTTTTTCATTTTAGCTCTATTAAAATGATTTCACTTAACTGGCAAAAAGTGATCCAGGAAATTGGATCTTGTCTTAAACACTTTGTCTATTTTATTTATTTCTTTGAGGAAACCGATATTTTTACCATTTTCCAGAAACAAATCCAATAATAGCAACAACAACTTGCTGATAAATTGAATTTTCTTTCTAAAAACAACAAAATAGGGGAGGAAAGATGGGGGGGGAAGGGAGATAAAATGTGAAAAAATGTCAGAGAGATTACTAGCATATATATGAATATGTGACAACGAGGTGATCTACTTTGCTTTTTTTTTTATTTCCTTTTAAAATTATATGAATAAAGAGGCCAAGATAAAAAGTGTATTTTTGATAGAAAAAAATCCGGCAGATGGTTTCAGATTTCATCTTGAAAATCGAATGTACCCTACTGTCGGAAACTAAATAAAGGGATTTCCAGTAAGAGGTGTTATTTTGAATAGCCCGCTATTTCGATAGATGTCACTTTTGAAGCTGTCATTTTTTGAAATTTGACAAGTAGAAACTACGCCATTAGGCCTACGATACACGCTTCAACAACCCATTGAATTTATTAAAATTCACTATAAAAATGGTGAAAATTTGGCAGCGACGGTTCGTAAAACTAAAACAATTTTGTGTCGTCGTGAAGCACCTTGTCGGAGAGCAATACAGAAATTGGTGGAAACATTCGAGCTGTTGGGACAAGTTAGTGATGTGAAGAACAAAACCCGTGCACGTCGCTCTAGAACAACTGAGAATATTGCTGTTGAAGAAACCCCAGGTTTGTCCATTCCTCGTCGTTCTTTGCAATTAGGCATTCCACAAACGTCATTACACCGTATTTTGCATAAAGACAACGTTTACTTTCAACAAGACGGCGCTACGTGCCACACAAGCAATGAAACCATCGATCTTATACGGGAAAAGTTTCCGGACTCGAATAGATGATCACAATTGGCCAATTGCGCACAATTGCGACTTCTTCCTTTGGGGTCACGTGAAACATAAGGTCTACGCCCAACAGCCCAGGGTCGATTCAAGACCTCAAAGATGGAATTCGTGAAGCTCTTGAGGGCATACAGCAGCCACGGGGGGAAAGGATATGGTCCTGTAAGCGTAGCCGTGGTGGCCATTTGGCTGATATTGTTTTCCATTATTAATGGCATACCTTCCTCTTTACATTGAAATAAACATCCCATCATTTATATCAGAAAATGCCATTTTTTTGAATATCAAAATATAACAAAATAACCTCTTATTGAAAAACATGTCGACACAAAAAAGTACAGTACATCATCATCATAAGTTTTCTGCTTTTTTTCGCAGGTCCTTTAGTGGCGATTCTTCCTTCTCCATTCATCCCTTTCCTGAGCTTATCTTTTCATCCCTTCGTATCCATCTTCCTCCTTCAATTCGTCGATCCTTCTTCTCCCTTTCTTACACTTTCCTTCTACCATTCCTTGTACATCTTTCATTAGACAATTCCTTCTAAGTATATGGCCAATCTATTTCCTTTTCCTCAGAATAATGTTTTTAAGTAGATTTCTTTCTTCTCCTACTCTCCTTAACACCTCTTTTATTCCTCACCTTGTCCGACCACTTGATATCCAACATCCTTCTCGAAATAACTTCAAAAGCCTCGATCCTTTCCTTATCTCTCTTCAACAATGTCCACGCCTCACAGCCACACTCCAAACGAAACACTTGACCAATCTTATCCTCAAACCTAAATCCATTTTACTTGTTAAAATCCTCTTCTTCTCCACAGTACACACCACTTTCGATTACCGAAGGTAAGAGAAAGTTGTGTGTTGTGCGACAGTCACACCAGATTTTTTAAAAGTAGATTCCTCTCCTGAACTCTCTTAATGTCGTGTTGTTCATCTTAAACAGAGTCACAATAAATATTAATATTTAGAGAAAAATATAGAGGAAAATTCTGACAAGATAGACAAGTTGGTTTTATCTTAAAAATATGTTCAATGAATATAATTCGAAATTGAATAAATTCAATCAGCGCTTAATTTGTGTTTTTGTTCATTGAACATATTTTTAAGATAAAACCAACTTGTCTATCTTGTCAGAATTTTCCTCTATATTTTTCTCTAAATATTAAATATCTGATCACATCATACATATTCTTTATAATAAATATTAATATTTAAATTGAAATATATATTAAATAAATATCAAATGTCAAATGACGGAGAGTTTTGCTTGCGCAAATATGCTTGAGCATGATTAAAATTCAAGCGGCTTGCACAATTAAAATGCTTGGGCAAAATTCCCATACAGTTTGCTTGTACAAAAAGATTGCAAGTTTGCAGTAACGTGTGTAGCCGCCTTTTAGGAGAACCAGGGCCGCAGACAGGGGGGGGGCAGGGGGGCTATATCCCCGGGGCCCGGGCCCCTCCGAGGGGGCCCGGGCCCATTGCGCTCCCGCCTTAAAATTCTAATAAAAGATATTTTTCATGATTAAAATTTCAATTAAAAAAAATCATTTTCTTGAAATTTTTTTCTTCAGGGGGCCCGGGCCCTTTAAGCTGGAATCTTAAAAATTTCAACTAAAAAATTCATTTTCTTGAAATTTTTTTTCTTCAGGGGGCCCGGGCCCTTTAAGCTGGAATCTTAAAAATTTCAACTAAAAAAAATCATTTTCTTGAAATTTTTTTCTTCAGGGGGCCCGGGCCCTTTAAGCTGGAATCTTAAAATTTCAACTAAAAAAATCATTTTCTTGAAATTTTTTTCTTCAGGGGGCCCGGGCCCTTTTAAGCTGGAATCTTAAAATTTCAACTAAAAAAATCATTTTCTTGAAATTTTTTTCTTCAGGGGGCCCGGGCCCTTTAAGCTGGAATCTTAAAATTTCAACTAAAAAAATCATTTTCTTGAAATTTTTTTTCTTCAGGGGGCCCGGGCCCTTTCAGCTCGAATCTTAAAATTTCAACTAAAAAAATCATTTTCTTGAAATTTTTTTCTTCAGGGGGCCCGGGCCCTTTCAGCTCGAATCTTAAAATTTCAACTAAAAAAATCATTTTCTTGAAATTTTTTTCTTCAGGGGGCCCGGGCCCTTCAAGCTGGAATCTTAAAAATTTCAACTAAAAAAATCATTTTCTTGAAATTTTTTTCTTCAGGGGGCCCGGGCCCTTTAAGCTGGAATCTTAAAATTTCAACTAAAAAAATCATTTTCTTGAAATTTTTTCTTCAGGGGGCCCGGGCCCTTTGACTCAGGATAGCTAAAATCGCAGATTTCAGTGGCTAAATTTCAAAAATTTTCCATACCCCCAGATTCCCCCGGAAATCCTCTGTCCGGATCTGGCCTCGATAAATTATTGTAACTCTTTGTTTAGGGAACTTTGAAAAATTTTTAAATAACTTTATTTAAATAAATATTGTAAGCTATATGTAACTATTTCAATAGTTGTGTCACAAACTGTGTAAAAAATTGTTGGCATGAAGGCCACAATAGCCTTTTACATACTAAAAAAACTTTGTTTTTTTTTTTTTTGGGGGGGCCCGGGTTAGTAAGTAGCCCCGGGGCCCGTCGAGTCTGTCTGCAGCCCTGAGGAGAACCTAAATAGAATATGTATTAATTTTCTGAGTGAATCGGTTCATTGAGGGCGGCAAAAAAACTATCATTACTGAAAACTCACTGGTAATTTTCTCCAGAAATTATATTTTAATAAAAACATTCGTACTTTTTTTTTTTATTTTTTTTAATTAAAGCTTGAAAAGAAAAGTAGACTATCAAGTGAAAGTAATTAATCTTTCCTTCTTCCCCATTTTCCATGAATCCGATTCAAATAAATCGTTTGTTTTTTTTTTCTCTCTCTCTCTCGTTCTTTCATTCTCTTCTTTTCGATCTTATTTCCTTTTGAATGGAACAAGTAGCAGCCCAAAAGCTTTTGACTTTTAAGAGAGGAGCCGCTTACTACGGCTGTTCAACATACAATGAATGTTCAAGAGAGTTAAAGGCGTTGATCTAACCTCGATTGCCTAGCAAGCTAACAAAAAAAAAACTGGTGTGAGTGATTGCACAGCTCTTACTTTCGGTAATTGGAAGTTGTGTTCTGTGCTTTTTTATTAAACACTTTTTTCTTATTCACATACACACAGCTTTTTCGGCAACTTGGGCCATTTAAGACTTTATACGATACTCATATATTGGGGGGACCAGGCACTCTTATTTATTTATGTATATTAATGCTCTAAGGCAGGGATGCATCCACTCACCACTATTGTTCAACCTATATAGTGAATATATTATGAGAATTGTCTTGGATGATTGGAAGGGTGGGATTGCAATAGGAGGCGAGCGAATCTCCAACTTACGATATGCTGACGATACGGCCTTGCTTGCCAGCAGCAAGAACGAACTAGAAGAACTCATTGATAAGCTCCGGAGGATTAGCCTAGAATATGGTTTGAAGATAAACCTAAATAAAACCAACGTAATGGTCGTCAACAAATCTAATCAAGATTGCCCAGCTGAAATTGCCCATTGTAAGGTTGTTGATAGGACTATCTATCTTGGGAGTCTTATTGACAACAAAGGAGGGTCTAGTCAAGAGATCAGAAGACGAATTCAGCTGGCAAAATCCGCCATGGCCCAATTAGTGAAGATCTGGAGGGATAGAGGGATAACATTAAAAACCAAAATTATGTTGGTAAAATCCCTGGTGTTTCCCATATTCTTATATGCAGCAGAAACTTGGACTGTAAAAGCGGATGATAGGAAAAGAATAGACGCTTTCGAAATGTGGTGCTGGCGGCGCATGCTCCGTATACCCTGGACAGCACGACGAACGAACAACTCCGTATTGGAAATTGTCAAACCTGAAAAGCGTCTTTCTTCTATTGTTGATGGCCGGATACTAGCCTTTTTCGGACATATCACCAGGGGAAACAACATAGAAAGATTAATCGTCCAAGGCAGACCTGAGGGGAAAAGGGGAAGAGGAAGATCTCCTAAACGCTGGATCGACGCGGGTGCGGAGCTTATGAGGATGGGCCTCGAAGAGAGAGTTCGTCTGGCTTCGGACCGCGATAGATGGAGGGAATCGGTGAAAAAAAATCACGCATGCTTCCTCCTTTCGGGTCACAACGCACTGAACCAGTGCTATGATTAAGAAGAAGAATGCTCTGAAGCGATTTGTGCCTCATATGAACAGCAAACACAATAATAATATATTCATATTCATATTCACAAAAACATGTATGACGCCCCCAAGGCATTTAAAATAATTGTGGACCAGGCCCCTATATGAAGATGAAGGGTGTCATATGCGTCGAAATATAAAATTGCTGGTTATTATTCTCCAAAACCGATTTCCTGATTTCAAATTCAATTGTAAGATGTAAGACGAGCTTAAGATCTAAAATGTGTTGGTGCAAACGTGTATAACGTTTCGACTGCTTATTCTGCAGCCGTTTTTAATTACTGTGCACTTCAAGTGAACTAACCTTTATTATCATGACAATTAAAACTCGAAAACTTGATAATGATTCATTTTTCTTTTTGTTTCAGGTAAGTGTCTTCTTCTTTGGATCCTTCAATCCTTGCTGATTTCTGTGAGTTATATATACAAAATATTCAATTAAAGACCGCCAAAATCACTTCGTGAATTTGGTAGCATTTTATATGCAATGAAGTTAGCAACATATACAATAATGAAGTTAGACACTATCATCAAAGCAAGTGTTTACATAAAAATGTTTTGTAAATAGTATACAAGTAAACGTAAACTTTTCAGAGATACAATCTAATTAAAAAAGCAACGTCATTAAAGAAGAAAATATTTTCTCTTTATAGTTATGATGATTTTTTTTTTTTTTTTTTAATTTTTCAAATGCATTCATTCAAATTGCTTGTAAGGGATGGTGAATGTGGAAGAGAAGAAGAGAGCGGAGGGGGGGGGGGGGGAATATCAATTCCATTTGCTTTCTGCCTCTGTCTGAGTGCAATAAAGAGCTCAGAAATGGAAAACTGCTGCTTGCATTTCTTGTTCACAAACACGCTCTATAAAACCAAACAAGGCTAATTTAATTTATTTCATTTTTATCGCCCTCTCTTTTCTCGTCTTGGGTATAAAAATTTAAGAATAATATGACTGCCTGGTGTGGGTGGCAACGACATCTTTTTTTTTTTTTGATTATTATTTATTTTCCATCGTTTTTATTGATAGTCCAGTCAAAATAGACTAAATTATGATTCCAGTTTGCATTAATTCCCAACAAGCTGGATTTTTGTGCAGGTCTTGAATACGTCATTACAAATGATATGTCAAAAGTCCCCATCGATCCCGCTTGTGCGTTGTTTTTTATTCGAGGTCAAAGGTCACAAATTTGCGTTTTTTGCGTATATCTCTGAAACAACGAGAGCTATCGAAAAATGGTTTAGACAAAGTTTGTAGATCGTAAAATTGTCTACAAAAAATATCTCAACACTTTTTCTTCTACGGTGCACTGTTCTCGAATTATGGCTATTTTTAACATAGAAAATACGAATAGACACTCATACGTGGCCAGTATGCATCATCGGGTTAACCATTTGAACACAAAATATTAGAACATAGTTTTATTTGCCCCATGCACACAAGTACGTGAAAAATATACTATTCTGAGTCATCGTCCGTCCCTAATTATATTGGGCGGTTGGCCTTGAGAAACATCTGCCTGCGACACTCCATTTTTCGGGTCGAAACCTATTTATACCTGCTTTCCGAAGGACATAGCTCTAGTAAATGCAGTCAGTTTTGAACGGTTTTTCGTAGTGAATAGACGTGTTTGTGCATTATATTCTCTTTTAAACAGTGCCGTTACAAAATTTTGTAAAAATGTCAGAAGTTTGCTTTATTTGCAATGAATCTTTGACTGAAGGTGAAATTGTGGTTGTTGATCGTGGGCTAAAGACTTTAATGGATTCAAGTACTGAAAGGGGTGATGGGTTCGATGAATATTTGAAGGACAAAACATCTGTAACGATACATAAGCAGTGTCGTAAAGCATACACCCGGAAGAGCAGCATCTAACAAGCTTGAGACACTCTTCGTCGAAGATGCTGCGCTTTTTTCATTTCAGCCGTTTTATCTGCTTCATTGCCACAGAACAAACAGTATTTCTTGAAACAAAAAGACGATTCATTACTTCGTACTCTAGTACGAGGAGGACTAATCCCAGATGTGGTAGCTATCTCCGCCTCACGCTGTCTTTTAGCTGCAGCGATGCTGCTCTTCCGGGTGTATGCTTTACGACACTGCTTATGTATCGTTACAGATGTTTTGTCCTTCAAATATTCATCGAACCCATCACCCCGTATCGTAACCGTGTCGTAAAGCATGTTTCGACCCGAAAAATGGAGTGTCGCAGGCAGATGTTTCTCAAGGCCAACCGCCCAATATAATTAGGGACGGACGATGACTCACTCAGAATAGTATATTTTTCACGTACTTGTGTGCATGGGGCAAATAAAACTATGTTCTAATATTTTGTGTTCAAATGGTTAACCCGATGATGCATACTGGCCACGTATGAGTGTCTATTCGTATTTTCTATGTTAAAAATAGCCATAATTCGAGAACAGTGCACCGTAGAAGAAAAAGTGTTGAGATATTTTTTGTAGACAATTTTACGATCTACAAACTTTGTCTAAACCATTTTTCGATAGCTCTCGTTGTTTCAGAGATATACGCAAAAAACGCAAATTTGTGACCTTTGACCTCGAATAAAAAACAACGCACAAGCGGGATCGATGGGGACTTTTGACATATCATTTGTAATGACGTATTCAAGACCTGCACAAAAATCCAGCTTGTTGGGAATTAATGCAAACTGGAATGTCTATTTTGACTGGACTATGAGGATATAACAATGATATTAATAAACATCGCTTTGGGCTTTAAATTAAAGGCTGTTGTTAAAGCAAACTTTAAAGGAACCGTTAACTATTCCCCACTGTTAAGATATATAGATAGATGCAAAACGATTGGGCCACCGAAAATGACAGCTCTCTATGTAGTTGGCCAAGTTGACCGCAAGGGCGCATTGTCAAATTGTATAATTTATAATAGTACCAAAATTATAAAAGAAATTAAAATAGTAATTATATTTGTATTCTTTAAATTTTAATTGTTAATATTAGGTTACAAAACAAAAAATGTTTAAATATTTAAAAATCTTAAAATAAAAATAATAAATACGTTGGTAGATCTGGCTATCAGATGTTAAATTATAAAGAAACTGGGAATATACTATAACCTCACTTTTTCTCTTCGTCAAATGAATATCTATAATAATTAATAATATCGCTTAATACGTTTCAGAAACTAAAGAAAACTCAATTAAATTAATGTATTTCTATCTTACTTCTCTCGCGTGATAATATAGTCACTAAATTCTTATTTTTTTCAATGAAACTAATCAGGTTAGTGGATACTTTATAGTTTAAAGGTGCGCATTTCAACATTTAGTTTAAAGACAGCTTTTACGAACCCAATCACCTTTAAATTCGTCCCTGCAACCCAAAATTATTTAGCGGAAGGTTTAAACCACCAAAAGCGTTTAACGAACCGTTAAATACGTTCTTGCAACCCGGCATTAAAATAAAAATAAGAAATCTTGAATTTATGAAAATTTATTTTGAGTAGCGGCGTCCGTCTTCAGGAGCTTCGCCCCCTAGGCCCCCGCCAGCTGCCACGGGCCCGCCTGCGGCAAAACCTCGCCTTTTCTTTTTTTTTTTTTATAAAAAAAAACATTCACACTTTTTTCTCATTCACACTCACACTCACACACACATTCACACAGTCTTTTCGGCAACTCAGGCCATTTAAGACTTTAGACGATAACCGTTATTATATAAATATACATATAGGGGTCCAGGCATTCTTATTTAAGCCATTTGGTATCCAATTGGCTTAAATAAAATCATCGGACTGCCTGGGGTCCGAACCCGCGACGTTTGGTATACGAGGTTAGCACGCTAACCTCTACGCCATGCCCCGAGGGCATCTTTTTCTTAATTATGAAAAAAAAAATTATCATTCTATTCCAATTCAGTGCCTGCTTGAGGATTTGTTTACATTCATGGAATATACAAATGAAAAGAATACATAAATATTTCTCTATACATTTCCTATGGGAGAAATCGTAACTTTAAGAATTAATAACTCAAAAAGTTATAGGAATTTCGGGATGAAAATAATTTTTTTGTAATCTCTAGATGGTCCTCTTTAATTTCGTTTCCAAATTCCAACGAGATACTTATCTTTGAAATTTAGCGCTTGAGGCACTCGCTCAATATTTTCCAAAATTAATTAATTCAATCATCTTATTATTTTATTCTTAATTCTCAACAAATTCAATGTTTTTAAAAACAATCCTTTCTCTACTCTCTTAGTTGAGAGCAAACAAAGCCAGATGGGGACTCGCATTATCCTGTTAAGTTTAAGGTTATGACGGGCGTCAAGTTGTGTCTGTGTCTGTTATCAATTGAATTGAAAAGCAGCAGCAGCAGCAGCAGCAGCAATTTGATTAACCGAATTGTGAAAAGGGGGTGGGAGGGAAATAATCTATTCTCTCTAACAAGAGAAATATTTGTAGCTTGAAACAATAAACGCGTTAATTGAATAATTAGTATTTATATTATATTAAGAGTTAATAATAATATTAAAAGCAATCATGATAAGAGAGTGCATCAAGATAATAAGAGAGAGAGAGAGTCAAGTTTCTCTCCAATTTGTTATTCAGATAATTTTGTTGATTAACCGGAATTTCATCATTTATTTATTTATTACTTTCTCTTACCTCTATAGATAAGTTAATATATAAAGAGAGAAAGTATTGGATTCATGTCAAAAATTCGATGTCGAGATTTTGATGGATCTTCACGTTTTGAGGTCCCCTGAATCCAAAAAAGTGGTTTTCGCGACATGGTCTGTCGTGTGTGTGTGTGAACAAAATATCTCAAGAACGAAAAGAGCTAGGAGGTTGAAATTTTATATTTAAGTTAGGCACCCCCATGGGACGTGACACGAAGCTTTTGAACAAAATCGACCAAAGAGTACTAGTACTTTACTGATGCACTTTTTCAGTTTTTTTCGATTTTCTCAAAATTCGCTCCAAGGATATTTTTTTTTTAATTCAAAAATCAATTATTTTTTAAATTCTCTATAAAATGTATATTCTCATTTTGTCATTGAAATCTTCTGAAGACCACTTTACTCTTGTACTCCATAGAAAAGATAGGAGAAATGGTTGCCATGGTAACAAAATATAAATATTTTCCCATACTTATAAAATTTAAATCTTGAATTCAAATGTACCTTACTGTCGGAAACTAAATATATGTCGACACAAAAAATCTGGTGTGACAAGCACAGAACACAACTTCCTCTTGTCGAAGGGAGAGAAAGTTGTGTGCTGTGCGACCATCAAACCAGATTTTTTTTTGTGCTAGTCTCATCCCATCTTTTCAATTTCAGCTTTCGGCTGGCCCAAAGTTTCGGCTGGTTTTTGGTTTCTACATTACTATTCAATTAGAGGGGATTATTAGAGCCTGTTTGATGAAGAAACAGTAGAGTTTTGAAGACTAAAACAATAAAGGGGAGAAGGAAATGAAAGTATAAAGAATGGGGGTAAGGGTTGCGTTATCGCCTCCTCAAACTCATTGAACGATTCTAATCCGAAAGTAAGGGATAGCCGTTAAAAACGCTATTTCAATACCCTAATGCCGGGCTGCAAGAACGTATTTAACGGTTCGTTAAACGCTTTTGGTGCTTTAAACCTTCCACTAAATAATTTTGGGCTGCAAGAACGTATTTTAAGGTTAGTGGTTCGTAAAAGCTGTCTTTAAACTAAATGTTGAAATTCGGACCTTAAAACTATAAAGTATCCACTAACCTGATTTGTTTCATTGAAATAAACAATAATTTAGTGTCTATATTATCACGAGGCGAGCGGGCCCGAGTCAGTTGGCGGGAGGGTCCAGGGGGCGAAGTCCGCCGAAGGCAGGCGTCGCGGCTAGTAAATCTATAAATCTATAATTATAGATATAATCCTATTACATTTTAAATTTTTATTTTTTAAGTATTAATAATTTAAACCATAATTATTATGTAAATTTTATTATTTTTTAAAAAAAAATAATTTTTGTTTTTGGGTGGTGTGGGGGGGGAGGGGGGTAGAAAAAAAAAAAAAAAAAAAATTTTGTGTTTTTGGTTTTTTTTTTTTTTCCCCTATTACCTACACAACCATACTATAATTATAGATCCCGAAATAGATGAAATTAAGGTGTGAAATAGCTGTTATATAGTCTATTAATCGTAAGGAAGATAGATCTGCAACCAGGAGGTCGACGTTTCGGTCGCCAATCACGTGCCTCTTCGGGACCCATGATTGTTAAAAAACACATCTATATGTGTCCCGAAGAGGGACGCGATTGGCGTCCGAAACGTCGACCTCGTGGCTGCAGATCTATCTTCTTTGGAACGATGAAATTAAGTATTCTGGGACAATTCTGTAGGAGAAAATAAACCAGCGATTTGTATATTTTAATGCACACTGTCAGGTAATCTGAATAAATGTGGAAGGCAAGCAATCGCTGGTTTATTTAATCCATAACTTTATTATCATCCTGATGATGATATATTTAGACCGAAACGTTATGACTCCTTTTTGTCTTCTAATTTATATATTTATTAGAGATAATAATAAAAGCAGTGTTCTTTTTTTTTAATGAAAAAATAACAAAGTTTGTTTATTTAGAGGCATTTTCGTACAAATTTTATTTGTAGACATGAAAAGAAAGGCTTTATTGTTATACTCTTTGAAGAAACGAAAAAATAAAAAGAGAACAATTAAATTATCAGAGTTTTAAATGATAATTCCATAACCTGCGGGAAATATGCCTGTTTATTTATTGTTGATGGATTCTTTGTATCTTTCCTATACTCTCGTAAAAAAATAAAATAAAATAAAGAAATTGAAGGGAGATCGTAAATTTTTTCGTTCCTTTTCTACAACTTACTATTAAGTTTTATATTCGAGGTGAGCCATTTAATTTGTCGGGGGGTGTGTGTGTGTGTGTGTGTTGAAGTCTCGCTTTTTTTTTTAGGCACTCAGAAAAAAGCTTTTCCCTCCTCCAGATCATTAAAAGTTTGTGTGAGTTGATTTAATTTGATAAACTGAAATGATTAATAATGAGTGATTTGTCCCTTGTGCAATTGAGAGATTATTATCTCTCTTCTCTCTCTCTCTCTCTCTGGGGTGCCTTACTATTCAAAAAAGAATATAACATCTGCTGTGAGTGATCGCAACTTTTTCTTCCAAAGTTGTATTCTGTGCGCCAGTCACACCAGATTCCAAATGATTCGCATCACACTGAACAGACATAGAGCCTTTATAAATAACGCTCTGATAAGATGTTAAAGGAATTCTTAGCAGTTCTTACCCAATAATCTTTAATTTTTTTTAAAGTTTAAAAATGAATTTATTGTTATTATTAATCACATATTAATTAAGAAATTTTTAAAATAAGCTTATTTAAAAATCAACTGTCAAATTAGTTCGCCATTCTTGCAATAGATGGCAGGCTAGTCTAACAGCCGATATAGTGTTAGCCTATATCTGGCCTATATTTATATATTTTTATGCTTTTATAAAAATATATAATAACATTTATAAAGTATTTATTGTTAAAAGATCAATGAAAATCAACCAAATGCATTAAATATTATTAGCTACCATTCTGACATCTCTTGGCAAATTTTTTGAATTATTTGATTTTTTGGACATACTTTTTAAGACACACAGCGCCATCTTATCGGAAAAAACCTGAGTAACAGCTTCGCTCCTACTCCCCTTTAACTAGTGAAATGAAAAAGTTAATTGGATGCTTGATTCCTAGTCGCTCTTAATCTTATTCTCTCAAATATGTTATAATTTCTACCGAAATCGTAAAATTCGCAGCCATTTATTATTTTTTGGTCCTGCTCTTTTTCGTGTTATCCAAGTGAATTTATTAGTTTTTGTTTCTTTTGTTTTTAAACTAGCTACGTAGCCCCATTCTGCTTCCTCGACACTTGCACTTTAGTTTTTAATTTTTTCAAACTGAGTCCTTAAAGCCAGCAGTGTAATTAATTTTGATTATTTAAATTTCCATTAAATTTGAAATAGCCCAAATAAGTTAATTAATGTTATTTCAGGGAAGTTACAAAATCAAATATAGATCTTGAAAAATTTGGTGGTTGTTAATATATTTAATTTATAAATAAGAACAGGTCCAGACAAATAAAAAGTCTTTATGTGCTTGCTGTGCGACCAGTCACGCCATAATTTTTCTCTCATGGACACTTGGAGACGATTTCATTATAAGAAAATTCATATGTATATATATTGTGATACTACGGGCTGATGATGAGACATTATTAGCTGGGCATACACGGAGAGGTAGAACCGTCGGTTTTGACCGTGCCGGTCCAAACGCACGGATTTATCTTTACGTTAGTGGGCGAGCACGCGCCAGTTTTGACCGCCACGCATCAATCTAACAGATTGGACTGCGGTCCAAACTCACGATCCGATCTTTTCGTTAGTGGGCGAGCACGCGCCAGTTTTGACCGCTACGCATCAATCTAACAGATTGGACTGCGGTCCAAACTCACGATCCGATCTTTACGTTAGTGGGCGAGCACGCGCCAGTTTTGACCGCCACGCATCAATCTAACAGATTGGACTGCGGTCCAAACTCACGATCCGATCTTTTCGTTAGTGGGCGAGCACGCGCCAGTTTTGACCGCCACGCATCAATCTAACAGATTGGACTGCGGTCCAAACTCACGGTCCGATCTTTTCGTTAGTGGGCGAGCACGCGCCAGTTTTGACCGCCACGCATCAATCTAACAGATTGGACTGCGGTCCAAACTCACGGACTGATCTTTTCGTTAGTGAGCAAGCGACAGTTTTGACTGCCACGCATCAATCTAACAGATTGGACTGCGGTCCGAACTCACGCTCTGATCTTTTCGTTAGTGGACAAGCGACAGTTTTGACCGCCCCGGACCATCTCTTTAAGTCGCGATTTTTGGAGGGGGTAGGGGAGGACATGTTACTTCAAAAATTTTTTTACAAATTTATTTTTAAAGAAAATAAGTTATCCCTCCCCCCTATTAATTAATTAAGCTATTAATATGTTCTAAAATATTTTAGTTAATCACCATTCACAAAAACAAATTTATTATTATTATTTTTTTTAAATATCGTTTAAGGTCATGGCAAATTAGGATACAAATATTATATAGACCTAGCATTTTACTCGGGAGAAAGTCTAGTTTCTGAATATACAAAAAAAATTATAGGTTATGTAAGAAAAAAATATTGGCCCTCTTTCTAGAGCGCCCCCTAATGGTCCGATGTTTACCAAAAGCTTTTCAGTTCTTGACCTTTACATCTAGTTTATGTGTGCAAAATACCACAGACATACACACAGACATCATTCCAAAAACTACTTAAATGGACTCAGGGAACCTTAAATCGTATTTTGGCAGCTTCAGAATCAGATAATTAAAGATTTTATTTAAAGGAGAAGAAAGGATTAATTACTTTTTTTTTTAAATAATTTTCTATTTCCATTTTTCTTGGAAATTCCAATGGATTCTTGACTTGATCTGTCTAGTCGGCAGGCAAAACTTTCGTCAAGACGAAAGTCCACGGATTTGGTCAAATCAGCGGTTAAAACTGCCGCGGTCCAAAGATTTTGCCCATACACGTACGGTTTGGCCCGTGGCGGGCCAACTATACGGGTTTATCTGCGGGTTTTTCCTTTACGTTTGTGAGTGATGACGGTTTTAACCGTGGCGGTTTTAACCGTGGCGGTTTTAGCCGGCCCGGCAGACTGGTCCGCCCCGGTCCAACCCGACAGATCAAACTCTCCGTTTTTTTAAACGAAATTGATAATGACGGTTTTAATCGTGGCGGATCGACCCGACAGATTGGTCCGCCCCGGTCCAACCCGACAGATCAAACTCTTCACTTTTTTAAGCCAAATTGACAACGAAAGTTTTAACCGTGGCGGATCGACCCGACAGATTGGACCGCCCCGGTCCAACCCGACAGTTCTACCTCTCCGTGTATGCCCAGCTATTGAATATACACCGAAACGTCTCTGGAGTCGATAAGCATATAAAGGCAAAAAAGCCTTTAATTGCAAATAAAAAAAATATTTGGCTGAACCTGCCCTTATTTAAATCAAATTTTATCTTTTGATCCGGTTCCGTCTACAACCAGAGTGGCTGGCAATTAGAACGAAAACAACGGTCAACATTTGGATAGGTAACCCGTAGAAAAGAAGACATCAAATAAATGTATATATGACCTCAGCAGCCAAAAATAAATTTAAATTGGGCTAGCGATTTAGTATACTTGCGGAAAGTCCTGGTTCGAGTCCAGGGGTTCGAGATTTGCTCAATCAAAGCACAAACATAAAATTGATCTTATTTAAACAGGATCAAATTATTAATGATCTCTCTCTTTAAATCTCATATATTAAGTGCAGTAGTGTATTCTATCATGGTATTATTTGTTGTTTATGACGTTAATATTGAATTATTATTATTATTTTTTTTTTCATCTCTAAATATAAAAACTCAAGGCTTAAGATAAAGTTGTTTTGAATTGTTTGTGTGTGTGTGGATTTGAGAAATAGCTTAGCTTTTTATTCATTTTTTTTTGTCTAGAAAATATATGCCAACTTAAGAAAAAAAAACTTTAGCCATCTTGCGAGAGAGAGAGTTGATATTCAATATTATTGGATGGACCACTTGTTTGATTAAATTTCCTCTAATGGCTATTGTTTGTTTGTTTGTTTGTCTTGACTTCTTTTTTGTGAACTGCAAGAAGGGAAAAATATTCAAAATAAATAATGACCTCACCAAAAGGGTTCATTTCTCTCTCGTTCTCTCGTTCTTTTACAATTTATTGTTTTAATATAAGACATTTTTCTTTAGAAATTTTTGTATCATATATTTTACAAAAGAAAAAAAAAAATGAAAATTTATTATTCATTCTTGATATTTATTTATTTATAGAGACAGCAGTTATAAAGTTGACTTTAATAATGTTATTTACGAAATCACTAAAACTACTACAAAAATTTTAGTAGCTTAGGGCCGATTGCATCAGTTAGTGCGAGTTTGTTAGCCCCGGGCTAAATGGCTTTTTTTTTTTTTTGTAGTGCAGAAACCCTCTTCCGGAGAACAAATCATGTTCTGTTTGTGAAGGTAGCAACTTCAAAAAGGCATCTTATAAAAATTATTAATAATAAAAATTGATTAAATTGACTTTGCAGCTTCTTCGCCGTAGACGGATGGTTGGTCAAAAAAATTGTAAAAACATTGTTTCTATTTTAAATTTAGTTATTATTGGTCAACTGTGATGTGATTAATTAATTTTATATTTTTAACTTTTTCAAAATATTTTAAATTTGTGTATTAATAATATTATACTGTATTTATATAAAAAAAATGCTAATCAAAATGTTATAAAACCTAATATTAAAAATTTGAATGTAATATTAAATTATAGGTCCTGAGGATGATGAATGCATCGAAACTGATACTTGTACAAGGCAGTTGACCAATAATAACTAAATTTAAAATAGAAACAATGTTTTTATAATTTTTTTGACCAACCATCCGTCTACGGCGAAGAAGCTGCAAAGTCAATTTAATTGATATAAATCTCGCCTGAATCAGCACATGAAAATAAAAATTGATATTATTACGCATAATTTAAATTAATATTATTAATTAAAATAATTAATTTAAAACAATTAATTTTTTTTTTACTAAAATTGAAAAATTTTCAAAAAAATAAACAAGATTTATTAATGTTCACATAACAATTTGTCAATTGTTCCAATCTTCACAACTATTTTGACAAATTGCCAACTGTGTGGCTCAAATAAAGATAATTTCAAAAAGAAATATTTCTTTTATTTTCACCTGACAAGAAGTAATATCAACTGAAAATATTTAGCTAAATATTTTTCGAGATCTATATATTTGAATAAGATAATATTATTCAAAATACCTCGATCCGGACTTTAACTGAGTCATAGATATATTTAACAAGACATGTGAGTGTTTTTTTTTATTGATGAGGCCAAACATCCTGAAAATATTTATATATAAATATTTAATATCAATATTATATCAATTTGCATTCAATTTGAAGATAAATATATTTTTAGTTTCATCAACAAGCCGTAATACAGATATGCAATGCGTTAGCTGAAGTTAGGAGAATATTCAACAACTTGCAATATATCCTGGATATACGAGTATAATCCTGACTGACATAAAATGAATAATAACAAAAAAAACGGTAGATTCCAGATTGCATTTATATTATTATCTATGATTTATATTCGTGAAGTTAGGATGCTTGTGTTCATAATACGTGTCACCCCAGGGCTAAATCTTAGCCCCGACTTTGGGCCTGGGCTAACTTTAGCCCAGACCTTGGCTCCAATTCCCCATTTATCTAGCTGAAATTACTCAAAAGTGAGGTTAACTCAGGGCTAAAAATGGCGACGAGATCCATAACTTTCTCTCTATATATATTAACATATCAATATATAGAGGTAAGAGAAAGTAAAAAAAAAACAACTTTAATTGAAAGAAATATGGCCCCCTAGCGGTGCAGAAAAGAATTTGTTTGTTTGTTTGTTATTAGAGCAACTTTTTGAATTGTCCTATAAAATACAAACATTCCTAATTTATCACCACCTGAGCATCGAGTGAAATTTTTTTATTTAATTTCGAATCATAATAATAATTTGAGAAAAGTTAGTTTTAACAACAACAACATCAACAACAAAAAGGGAACAAACTATTCTAGCAAAGTAATTCTCCATATACAGAGAGAGAGATAAAAGTTTGGTTTAGAGATAAGAGAACGTGTAACGTTTAGAGGCCATTAATTGGTTGACTTTAAAAACAATAAGTTTAGAATGATTCAAAAAATAAAACCTCATAAATGCAGGGTTTGTTTGGGTCACAGACAAGAAAACAAGCGGTGACTCTTTTTACTTTCATGATAACAAAATATAAATATTTTCCCATGTTTATAAATTTTAAATTTTTGAATTCTAATATATCGGCGGAAACTAAATATATGTCGACACAAAAAAATTAGGTGTAACAAGCACAGAACATTTCTTACTAAAGGTAAGAGAAAGTTGTGGGCTGTGCGACTAGTCACACAAGATTTTTATAATTTGAATTTTGAACCAAATTTTGAAACTAATTTGGCACGGATGCTATACTTAGGAGGAGGGACTGCTTGTCAAGCTAATATTAATTGATACTATATCAACCTAAAATGAAATTTTAAAAATCATTAGAAAAAAATCTGGTGTGACTGGCGCACAGCACACAACTTTCTTTTACCTTCGGTAATCGAAAGTTGTGTACTGTGCTTGTCACGCCAGATTTTTTGTGTCGACATATATTTAGTTTCCGCACGATACATTAGAATTCAAGATGTCAAATTTATAAGTATGGGAAAATATTTATATTTTGTTACCATGGCAACCATTTCTCCTATCTTCCCTATGAAGTACAAGAGCAAAGTGGTCTTCAGAAGATTTCAATCGGCAAAATGAGAATATACATTTTAAAGAGCATCTAAAAAATAATTGATTTTTGAATTTAAAAAAAAATCGTTAGAGCGAATTTTGAGAAAATCGAAAAAAACTGAAAAAGTACATCAGTAAAGTACTAGTACTCTTTGGCCGATTTTGATTAAAAGCTTATTTTTCCGGTCCCGGAGGGTGTTTAACTTAAATATAAAATTTCAACCTCGTAGCTCAATTCCTTCATGCTTAAAATTGAACACACATAGACAGACAGACAGACACACAGACAAACGTGAAGATCCATCAAAATCTCGACATCGAATTTTTGACATGAATCCAATACTTTCTCTCTATATATACCGTATATATATATATCTCTCTATTAACATATACATATAGATAAGAGAAAGTAAAAATATTAAAATGAAGCAACTAATTTGGGGCGGAGGGAGTGTCTCTGGCGTTAAATTCAATATTACAGAGTCTGCTCTTTCCATATGGGTATGTGGCGGTTATTGATTAATTAAGAGGTAAGTTTCCATTAATAACTAATTACATTTCTGTTTTATTTGTTCATTTTTACCGGAAATTATGGATTTACATAATTTTATAAAAAGAAAGACTTATATTCGAATAAATTTGTTAAAGGATGTGGCTCCACTGATATCATCTTTATGAATCCTAAGCACCACCATATTTAAAGGGGTTCAGGAGCGAC
>JAKCPI010008894.1:0-20944 GCA_023213315.1 Euborellia annulipes
CAACTTTTGATTACCGAAGGTAAGAGAAAGTTGTGTGCTATCGACGATTTTTTTTTTTTTAATTCAAAAATCAATTATTTTTTAGATGCTGTTTAAAATGTATATTCTCATTTTGCCATTGAAATCTTCTGAAGACCACTTTCTCTTGTACAGTGAGGGACAATATTAAGTCCCACCCATGTGATTATTTTATTGTTTTTAATAAAAATATTATATATTTTTTAATGGAAACTTTCATGGTTCAAACCTAGAAAATTTCCAATATATATTTTCATTTTCTTTTTAATAAAAACAATGAAATAATCACAAGTAGAAAACGCATGGGTGGAACTTAATATTGTCCCTCACTGTACATCATAGGAAGGTATCTCGACACAAAAAATCTGGTGTGAAAGCACAGAGCACAACTTTCGATTACCGGAAAGTTGTGTGCTGTGCGACCAGTCACACCAGATTATTTACTTAAAAAGTTTAAAATAAAAATATAATAAAAAAAACTTAAAAAAAAAAATGCTTTTATTTAAATTGAACTGAAAATAGAGAAATAATTTAATAGTTAAAATTGTTGAATATTTATGACTTAAAATAAAAGCGTGGGGCGTGATTTCGAGTGACCGTAGCATAGACTAAACTATCAATGAGCGCCCCACGCTTTTATTTTTTTAATAATATTATAAATCTCTCATTTGAAAAAGAAAATATCTCAACTTGATAATAGCACAATTATTTGCTAAAACACAATGTTTAATTTCTCTAATGCAAATTGAATAATAGCAGGTGTAAAGGTGAAATTCTAAGCCCCTAATTATTGGAGGCTGTTGGGTTGCTAAGGCTTTGATGGTTTCAAGTAATTAGAGCGTAAAGGGGGCTTTTATGGATGGCGGGCGAAGGCTTGGAATTATTTTTACTATCAATAGAATAGAAAATTGTTGGTTGGGTTGGTTCGTTATAAAGAGATAAAGGGAGGACCTCTCAATTTATTTATTTATTATCATCATCTGAAATGAGATATTTTATTCAAAAACCCTCTCGCTTTGAAATACAATTAAAAAGAAAATTATATGTCGCTGAGCTGGTTGGTTGGTGAAACAAAATAACATTTCCATAGAATAAAGGAAATTAATTTTTTATTCTTTGTTGAATTCATTCATCCATTTAATAGAAAACAATTTTATATTAATTTTTTTTTTTTTATATTATTTTTAATAGAAATAAATTATTTTGACTGAATATGAAACGAAAATTCCATTCGAAAAAGACTTTATCCAAAACACAGTTGTTTAAATCATTGCTAACTTATTAAGTAGACATGGGCGTACCCATCAAGGGGCAGGGGGGGCCCTAGAAGCAAGAAAAAATAAAGGGTCGGACTAACAAGCCGAGCGCACAACTTTGCCCACCCACTACTCAAGAAAAATATATGTCCTCCCCCTAGAGCTCCCCCCTAATGGTCCGATGTTATACATATTATTAGGGCTCGGATTTCGCCCTATTTGCCTTTTTTTAATTTATGGCTTAAAATGTAGGCCAATATGATATGTATACGTTTCATGAAATTCTGAATAAAATAAGAGGCATTTGTTAGTGCCTATAATGCCTATTTTGGACGATTTTGGGTTTTAGTGCCTATTTCATCTATAAATGCCTTTTTTAGTGCCTATTTTAAGTTCAAATAGCCAATTTGGGCTTTTTTTTTTTGAAATTTCATAATAAATTCATTTTATATCACAAATCCGGAGAAAAATTACAAAAAAAAAAGGCCGAACGAGATTCGAATACTAAAAAAAAAAAAAAAGGTCGAACGAAAAACGGTGCCTCAGTTGGGCTTCGCCCCCCCCCTCCGCCCTCATTCGGCCATCTTTGTGCAAAGGAGGTAATTGTTTTATCTTTGTTTCCAAAAATAAGACATCAATTTTTTAAATTTTTTATATTATTTCTTAAATAATGCCTTTTAAGTGCCTATTTTTACAATAAATGTCTTTTTAAGTGCCTATTTTAATAATTTTTAGTGCTTAGTTGCCTGCCTATTTTAAAGATTTTTAGTGCCTATAAATCCGAGCCCTACATATTATATATCATTTTGCTCGGGAGGAAGTCTAGTTTCTGGATATATAAAAAAAATTATAGGTTATGTAAGAAAAAAATTTTTGTCCCCCCCTAGAGCGCCCCCTAATGGTCCGATGTTTACCAAAAGCTTTTCAGTTCTTGGCCTCTACCCCTAGTTTATGTGTGCAAAATTTCAAAACAATTGAATGAATAGTTTTTGAGTTTTCGTTGACGAAAAAAATTACCACAGACATACATACACACAGACACACACACAGAGACAGACACACAGACTTTATTCCAAAAACTACTTAAATGGATTCAGGGGACCTCAAAACGCATTTTGGCAGCTTCAGAAAAATTTCGATTTTTTTTTTTTACGATTACATTAACTTTACCTGTCCAACCTACGGTTGATGGGCAAAGTTAAAAATTCAAATGATACAAGATCTTTTTTTTAGTAAATTTTTTAAAAGAGTTCGAGGTGAAAATATATACAGTTCTCTTTTAAATGCACTTTAGCCAAAATAAAAATGCTTCCGATAATGCGGGGTAATGCGGAACTTTTCACTTATGCATCTCCAAAGGAAAAATTTGTGTACGTTTTGAAAAAAAATTTAACGCCTTTATAAACATGCAAAAACATCTGGTGTGACTGGTCGCACAGCACACAACTTTCTCTTACCTTCGGTAATCGAAAGTTGTGTACTGTGCTTGTCACACCAGATTTTTTGTGTCGACATGTATTTAGTTTCCGACAGTAGGGTACATTCGATTTTCAAGATGTAAAATTTATAAGTGTGGGAAAATATTTATATTTTGTTACCATGGCAACCATTTCTCTCTATCTTTTCTATGGAGTACAAGAGTAAAGTGGTCTTCAGAAGATTTCAATCACAAAATGAGAATATACATTTTATAGAGAATCTAAAAAATAATTGATTTTTGAATTTAAAAAAAAATCGTTGGAGCAAATTTTGAGAAAATCGAAAAAAACTGAAAAAGTACATCAGTAAAGTACTAGTACTCTTTGGCTCGATTTTGTTCAAAAGCTTCGTGTCACGTCCCATGGGGGTGCCTAACTTAAATATAAAATTTCAACCTCCTAGCTCTTTTCGTTCTTGAGATATTTTGTTCACAGACACACACACAGACAGACACACAGACAGACCATGTCGCGAAAACCACTTTTTTGGATTCAGGGGACCTCAAAACGTGAAGATCCATCAAAATCTCGACATCGAATTTTTGACATGAATCCAATACTTTCTCTCTCTATATATTAACATATATATAGAGGTAAGAGAAAGTAAAAAAAAACAATGAATCGAAAGAGTTGAAGTATGAAATTTCAACTACCTAGATCAAGATTAAGCCCTAGCAAATTTGGTGGAAGTTGAACTTTTTAAAACACAAATTGACCCCCCCCCCCCTCCCCCCGAAATTTGAATAACTTTGATCCTAAGCATATAATTAAAGTAATTCTTTTCTTCTCTTTTTTTCTTATGTGGCAAATTCTCTTTTGTTTTCTTTCATTCATTTCTTTTTTTTTTTTTTTTACTTGGCAATCTAATTTTCGCTTTTCTTTTGAATATCGGTAAAGTAAAAAAAAACTAAGAGGATTTTCTTTTGGGCTGTCTTATAATCAAAGCAAGTTCATAATTAGGGAATGAGAGAGAGAGTTCCTAAAAGGCCCTTGAAAATGAACCAAAAACAGACCGACCGACTCTCTCTCTCTAATTCACTTTACTCCAATCTCATTGTCTTTAAAAAATAGACTTTTTACCTTTTTTTTTTTTTTTTTTGTTGTTTGTTAATAAACATTCAATATTTTCGTTATAAATTCTAATAGAAAATTTACTAATGAGAAAAGTTTTCTCTAAAAAAAAAAAACCACATAAATATCCTCAGGCCATTTATTTGTATTTAAATATCTCAGGTTTTTTTTTTTTTTAATTAAAAAAAAAAAAATATTTTTATTGGCCTCGCGTAATTTGAACCACCATTTTTACTAGGTTTGATCTCAAAACAAAAAAGTTGTGAAAAAAATAAAATATGCACTTCTGATTGGGAATAGGGTTAAATAATTATAATAATGGCGTAGTCCTGATTATTTAAATTCCTTTTTAAAGAAAGAGGTATGGTGAGGACACATAAAAACCACGATGAAATTGGTATATATAATTCACAAAAAGTGAAATAAAAAGTAAATTGGTTCGTGCTGAGGCATACAAGTTAGCCATCTTCAGAGCACTAAAAAAATATATGATATATATTTTTTTTAATTTATTCTGTTATATATATATATCATATATTTTTTTAGTGCTCTGAAGATGGCTAACTTGTAAGCCGAAAGGTTAATAAATTTATGCCTCAGCACGAACAAATTTACTTTTTATTTTATGTGTCCTCACCATAGGGCCTACCTCTTTCTTTAAAAAAGAAATAGAGTTAAATGTTTTAGGCTGTTGCTTGAAAAAATCTAGTGTAACTGGCGGTACAGCTTTGGTAATTGAAAGTTGCGTTCTGTGCTTGTCACACCAGATCTTTGTGTTGACATACTCCTATATTTAATTTCCGCCGCCAATATCTTAGAAATCAAAATGTAACATTTATAAACATGGGAAAACATTTATATTTTGTTATCTTTCCTATGAAGTAGAGAGTAAAGTGTGCTTCAAAAGATCTCACATGTCAAAATTTTAAAGAGTATCTAAAAAATGATTGATTTATGAATTTTAATCAAAATCGTTAAAACAATTTTTGAGAAAATCAAAAAAAAAAACTAAAAAAGTACATCAATAAAGTATTAGTACTCTTTGGCCGATTGGGACAAAAATTTGCATATTTTGCCTATTTCTAGACTTCAATATAAAAAATATAAGAAAGCATATTGAGATCCCGAGATCTCAAAATATAATTTGAAACAAATAACCGAGTGTTTTTTTTTTTTTTTTTTTTTTTATTTACATGTTTTAATTTAGTTAATTGAAAAAGAAATGCCGATATAGAGAGATCAGGAAAAAAAAAATATTCGTGTTTCTAAATCCCCGAATGGGGAAGCTCAAAAAATTCTTGAAAATCCAAAATTTTCCCCATTAACCAAAACCCCAAAACTATGGGTTCTGTACGTTACGCCACTGTGTTCACCTTTAGGGATGAAACGATACCATTAAGGTTTCAATTGAAAAGTATTTGGGAACCTATACCGGCTCGGGGCCTGGGGCGGACCCCCCCCCCCCAGCTGAGTAGATCTTGTAATAAGGAAGAAAGAAAAGAGCGATTGCAGCTAGGTTTATTACGTTTAATAATCGCTTCAAGCCGACGTTTCGGTCAGATATACGACCATCATCAGGGCTGAAGCGTGGGAATTTTGTTGACACGCTTAAGCCCTGATGATGGTCGTATATCTGACCGAAACGTCGGCTTTAAGCGATTATTAAACGTAATAAACCTAGCTGCAATCGCTCTTTTCTTTCTTCCTTACTACTACAATTTTTTAGTCCGGTCCTGCCTCTTGGGGCCCCCCCAAAGCCCGGGGCCCCCTCGCTTTGCGGGGGGGGGGGTGTACGTTACGCCACTGTTTTCAAGATGTTTCCCTGTTAAACACTCCAATAATAAAAAGTAAAATGCAAACCATTCCACTTATTTCTATTGTAAATAAGTACAAATGAACGTAAATGTTCTTTCGACCTAACTAATCATCGCTAACGTGCATCGAATATCGATACGAGTATTTTGGACCGATACTTGCTATTCGATTCCAAAAGTATAGTGAGGGACAATATTATGTCCCACCCATGCGCTTTCTACTTGTGATTATTTCATTGTTTTTATTAAAAAGAAAATGAAAATCTTTATTGGAAATTTTCTAAGTTTGAACCATGAAAGTTTCCTTTAAAAAATATATAATATTTTTTTAAAAACCATGAAATAATCACAAGTAGAAAACGCACGGGTGGGACTTAATATTGTCCCTCACTGTACCTACTCGTATCGTTTCACCTTATGAAAAATTAATTTCATTTTTAGAATTTCTCTCTTATATGTGCCTCCCATCTATCTTTTAGTTAAAATCTGTTCTTAAATTTTAATATGATTGTAAACTTGTTCGTTGTAAAGTTTCCATAAATCCTCTCTCTGTGTCTGTTCACATAGAAGAGGAAGGAAGGGGTAAAAATAAATAAAAATAAAAAAAATTTGATTAAATCCATGAAAAAGTTAAGCAGCAGCAGCAGTAGCTAGTTCTATTCTCTCAATCTCTGCTCTATATTAATAAAGTGGTTTTTGAAGTAAACATTTTACTTGATCGTTAATATTTTATTTTTATTTTTTATTTTTTTTTAAGCTTAAAATTAAGAAGAGCAAAGATAAAGATGATCAACTATAAAAAAAAATGACTGCTCTTAAAGAAAAATCAATTTCAACCAAAAATAATAATAATTTAAACATCTGGTGTGACTGGTAGCACAACCTTCTTTAATAGTAAGGGATGAAAGAAAAAGCTAGTTTTATTTCGTTTTATCGGGCACTTCAAGCCGACGTTTCGGCCAGTCATATGACCATCTTCAGGGCTGAAGTATGTCAACAAAACTCCTCAAAAGATCGAATGGTCCAATTAAGTAAGAGATTTATTCGACATTAACCCATTCGTAGATCTTTTGAGGAGTATTGTTGACATACTTTAGCCCTGAGGATGGTCATATATCTGACCGAAACGTTGGCTTGAAGTGCTTAATAAAACTAGCTGCAACTGCTCTTTCTTTCATCTTTTTTACTACAAGATCTACTCAGCTAACCATCTCGCACTAATTTGGGGCAATCGAAAGTTGTGTCCTGTGCTAGTCACACCAAGTTTTTTGTGTCGATATGTATTTAGTTTCCAACATTACGGTACATTACGTATTCAAGATGTTAAATTTATAGATACATAGAAAAATGATTTATATTACTTTCTCTTATCTATATATTTTAATTAAATAAGCTTATTTATATAGAGAAAATATTGCGATCATGTCAAAAATTCGATGTTAAGATTTTGATGGATATACATGTTTTGAGGTCCCCTGAATCCAAAAAATCTGGTGTGACTGGCGCACAGGTGGGTCTGTCTGTGTGTGTGTGTGTGTGTGTGTGTGTGTCTGTGAACAAAATATTTCAAGAACGAAAAGAGCTAGGAGGTTGAAATTTTATATTTAAGATAAGTAACTCAATGGGACGTGACACGAAGCTTTTGAATAAAATCGACCAAAGAGTACTAGTAACTTCCAGCTGGCTCTTCTTAATTATGAAAAAAATTATATTTCAATCCAATGCCTGCTTGAGGATTTGTTTACAATTTGTTTATTCATAGAATTATATAAATACAAAGAATACATAGATATTTCTCTATACATTTCCTATGGGAGAAATCGTAACTTTAAGAATTAAATTCAAAAAGTTATAGTAATTTCGGGATGAAAATAATTTTTCTGTAATTCCTAAAAGCATATAAAATTTCGTTGCAAAATTCCAACGGAAAGTGTTGCATAAATAGAGCGTCACAGACAGACAGACAGACGGATATTAGCGAATTATATATATATATATATAGATTCTAATAGAGGAGGCAATGGCTAGGCCGGCTAGGCTGAGGATTACGGAGTCCGAAGTCTGGTGGTTCGCGTATGTGTTGCGCAGCTTTTGGTCAAAAGGGGAAAATTTCTTTGACTTTTCATTCATGCAAAATGAATTTAGAATTATAGAAAAATGTCTTGAAAGATAATTTATTACCATTTTCAAGACGTCATCTGCGTTTAAAGATAACTTTTCAACAAAATAAAGCTCCCGTAGCAGACGTATTTACGCGAACAATAAGGGTTCGAATGCAGATTGCCGCAAATAATTCAAACATCCTGCCGAAGTCTCTTAGATAGCCCCACCGTGGTGTCACAAAGGGCCTAAGTGTGTTCCCTCTCTGGGAACGGTGCCACTTCAACCTAACATAGCCTAACCTATATTCCGCGCAAACTGTGAAAGCAGGAAACATGACTTTCGATTACCGAAGGTAAGAGAAAGTTGTGTGCTGTGCGACCAGTCACACCAGAATTTTTTTCCTCACGGGTTGAAAAATCTTTATTTAAAAACAAACAAAAAAGATGAATTTTAAAAACAATTCAATCTTTTTCATAGCAAGAGAGAAAGATAATCGCTGATTGAACAAAAATAAATAAATTTCAACCTTAATCACACATCTGACGTCCTATTCTGCCACTTTTCAAATCAATCAATAAAAAAAAAAAAAAAAAAAATTGAATGGGTTTCTATATATTTAGAATTTTTATGTCCATAGATAGATCCAAGGCCCTAATACCGTAAAATAAAACAGAATTTTTATGATTATTACGAATTGAAAGGTGGAATGGCCAAGAATTTTATTTTATTTGCAAAATGACAATATTCATGCGCGAAAATAAACATTTTCAAATGACTTTATCTATGACATACATGGAAAGAGAGAGAATTTTATATTTTTTTTTTTTTCAACGATTTTTTATCGGTTAACGTTTCTCTATCGCCCCGAAATGACTTTGTGTAAACGATATATCTTAATTTTTTTTTTTTTTTTTTTTTACCCTATGCCATAAAGAATTTAAATATTAAATTCATAAGCGGGGGTTGCTTCACTTCTAAACAACTAGCATAAGGAAATTTTCAATGCGGTAAAATGAATTAAATTCATAAGAGATTATTGGGACATCGAGCTATAATTTTTTTAAAGACTTATTAAAAAATTTTCGTAATTATTTTTTTGTTATCAAGCAAATACAAAAAAACAATCTGTCCCAATAATCTTTAATTTTTTTAAATTTAAAAATGAATTTATTGTTATTATTAATCACATATAAATTAAGAAATTTTTAAAATAAGCTTAGATGATTTATTTAAAAAAATCAACTGTCAAATTAGTTCAGCATTCTTGCAATAGATGGCAGGCTAGTCTAACAGCCGATCCCCTAATAGCCTATATTTATATATTTTTATGCTTTTATAAAAGATACATAATATATAATAACATTTGTAAAGTATTTATTGTTAAAAGATCAATGAAAATCAACCAAAAGCATTAAATATTATTAGCTACCATTCTGACATATCTTGGCAAATTTTTGAATTACTTGATTTTTTAGGCATATTTTTTATGACACACAACGCCCTCTTATCGTGAAAAACATGCGTAACACCTTCGCTCCCGAGCCCCCTTAAAAAAAATTCTAATGAAAATAGCTATTATTAGCGAGATCTGCGTAAAGATCGTTGCTTCTTGAAACGTAGAAATTTTGGTGGTGGTTTGCGTTATGTGACTGAAATTTTATTTCTTCTCTTGACAATTTTTTTAAAGAATAGCTTGAAACGTTTTGCTTTGCAACTTGGTTGGTTTCAGTGACGGCGCTAGCTTATTCTCAGTGAGGGGGCAGGAGGGGGGCAAACTTATCAACAGGGGGGGCAGTCAATAAATATATAGGCTACATCAACAGAGAAACAAAAAATCTGGTGTGACTCCTGGCACCAGATTTTTTGTGTGACCTAGGAACCGACAGAAGTTTCGGATTCGGCCAGTCTCGGCCAAATTTCATCCGAAATTTCGTCCTGTCCGAAACCTGAGTTTAAAAGAGAGATTATGCTCGTATACTAAAAAAAAAAACGTCGAGTGAAATTCGCACTTAAAAAAAAAGGTCAAATGATTTTCCCAAGAGCAAAAATTGGAAATTTTACTAAAAAAAAGATGGATTTTGTATGGGAAATTTTAAGAAAAAGTTTAAAACAAGTTTCGATTTCGGTCGAAACTAAAATTGAAAGCCAAAATTCGGTTTCGGCTGAAAATCTTGTTTCGGTCGGACTCTAGTCGACATAGGCGTATATTTAGTTTCCAACAACACATAGCTTCCAATATTTATTTAAATAAAGTTATTTCAAAATTTTTCCAAAATTTCCTAAACAAAGAATAACAATAATTTATCGAGGCCAAATCCGGGGGAATCTGGGGGTATGGAAAATTTTTTGAAAATAAGCCACTGAAATCTGCGTTTTTAGCTATCCTGAGTCGTGAAAAAGATCAAACTTGATGAGGTTAAAAGGCCGGGGCCCCTGAGGAAAAAATTGCAAGAAAATGATTTTTTTTTAATTGAAATTTTAAGATTTGAGCTAAAAGGGCCCGGGCCCCCTGAGGAAAAAAATTCCAAGAAAATGTTTTTTTTAATTGAAATTTTAACCATGAAAATTATTTTTAATTGGAATTTTAAGGTGGGAGCGCAATGGGCCCGGGCCCCGGGGATATAGCCCCCTGTCTGCGGCCCTGGTCACACCACCAGCACGTACAGGGAAATATTTTCAGTTTTGGTTGGCAGGCTTCCTCACTATCTCCTGAGAAATAGGAAAGCCCAGAAATTTTTCTGAAAGATATTGGCTATGCACAGAATTTCTCAAAATCAGTATCAATTTCTCCTGAATCACTTGAGCTTGATTCATAGCTGGTGGATTTACACTTGTACTCGAAGAAGAAAATTTTTTTTTTAGATTGGGGCTCAATAAAGTTTTTTTTTTTTTTTAATTTAGGTCTTTTTCGGCATAGAAGGCCGATTGGTAAAGTTATCGGATATTTTTTTTCTTTTCGATGACATACATTATAATGGCACAAAAGAAAGATATTTACTTGACAAAAACTTGAGAGTAACTAAATTTATTTATTAAAATAAAGAATTTAAAAAAATAATCTTTCTTTTTCACATTGAAATAAAAAGCTTAAAACTTAAATTACATTTTTTTTAAGGAAAAGTGAATAATTTTAGAAATTTTTTTTATTTGGTTTTCGAGCTGATTGGGGGGGGCATCCAGGGGGGCAAAGATCCTTGCCGGGGGGGCGCATGCCCCCCCTAGCCCCCGTAGCGCCGTCACTGGTTGGTTTTCTAAGGATTCCAAATTGACTGTCTCGCTCTTATTTTCTTTATTGGTTTTCTAAAATTGACTTTTAAACAAAGAATCTGTTTTCCTTATAGCCCAGCGAATTAAATCAAATAGCAGGTTGTTATTGAAAAAAGTTTAGCCATTTGAATTAGAGAGAGGGGGAGAGAATTGAAATGTGAAATTGGCCAGAGGGGAAAGAAAGATTGTTGTAAACAAGCAACATCTGGATGGGTGACCAAAAGCATTAATATGTATAGAGAATTCAACTGCAATGTACAGTACTAGCTTCGTCGCTCACTTTAAGATTTGATGTTACTTTCTCTTACCTCTATATATGTTAATATAGAGGATTCATGTCAAAAATTCGATGTCGAGATTTTGATGGATATACACGTTTTGAGGTCCCCTGAATCGAAAAAAGTGGTTTTCGCAATATGGTCTGTCTGTGTGTGTGTCTGTGAACAAAATATCTCAAGAACGAAAAGAGCTAGGAGGTTGAAATTTTATATTTAAGTTGGGCACCCCCCTGGGACGTGACACTAACTAAGCTTTTAAATAAAATTGGCCAAAGAGTACTAGTACTTTACTGATGCACTTTTTCAGTTTTTTTCTATATTCTCAAAATTCCCTCCAACGATTTTTTTTAAATTCATATATCAACTATTTTTTAGTTGCTCTTTAAAATGTATATTCTCATTTTTCCATTGAAATCTTCTGAAGACCACTTTACTCTTGTATTTCATTGGAAATATAGAAATGGTTGTCATGGTAACAAAATATAAATATTTTCCCATGTTTATAAATTTTTCATCGCCCACGGGGCGTGGTGTAGAGGTTAGCGTGCTAACCTCATATACCAAACGTCGCGGGTTCGGACCCCAGGCAGTCCGATGATTTTATTTAAGCCATCTGGATACCAGATGGCTTAAATAAAAATGCCTGGACCCTAATATATATAAATTCATAAATAACGGTTATCGTAAATGTCTTATATGGCCTGAGCTGCCGAAAAGACAGTGTGAATGTGTGTGTGAGTGTGAGTGTGAATGAGAAAAAAGTGTGAATGTTTAAAAAAAAAAAATTTTCATCTCTCGAATGTTAGTAATGAATGCGCATTGGTAATAATTGAAAAGTTAAAATTAAATCTCACAATTCGTATTCTATTTCTAACCCTATTTATATTAAATTTTAATTTTGGTATTTATATCACCCAAATCCATTTATAACAAATCTAACATTAATTCACTTGTAAACAAAGTAAAACTGTTCTTTTAATTTCTTATTATAAAAAAAAAATACTTTAGGATTTTTTAAAAATTTTTCCTAAAAATGTAAACTGTAACCCAAATTACACTAAAAAGACTAAGGAAAAGAGGAAATAAAAATACTCTCGAAGCCTTTTTATACTATAAAAATTGTAAACTATTGTACATTTGCCCTGTGCGAGACATTGTATAAAAGAAATATGAAATAAAAACTGTTAAAAAAAAAAAAAAAAAAAATTGGTATTTATATAGAGAGCTGATGATTGGTAAGCCTGGCGCAAATAGAGAGCAATATATAAATCCATTATATACGTCATAATATTTAAATTAATTGGGAATTATTTTCAATTTTGACCGCCACAAGTTTCAATTGCGGGATTTAACGAACTGAAATTTCTTCATTATTATTATTATTAATGATTAATTATCGAATAATAATTGTGGCATTTAATTATTATTTTTCTGTTTGTAAATCTGAAACTATTCAACGGATTTTTATAGTATTTAGAAAATTTAATTACCCTAAATTTTTAATAAACTTAGTAGCCACTAAAACAATTGAAAATAACGCTATTTGGACATTTTATTAACTTTGCCCATCAACCGTAGGTTGGACAGGTAAAGTTAATGTAATCGTAAAAAAAAAAATCGAAATTTTTCTGAAGCTGCCAAAATGCGTTTTGAGGTCCCCTGAATCCATTTAAGTAGTTTTTGGAATGATGTGTCTGTCTGTGTGTGTGTGTGTGTCTGTGGTAATTTTTTTCGTCATCGAAAACTCAAAAACTATTCATCCAATTGTTTTGAAATTTTGCGTCCATAAACTAGGGGTAGAGGCCAAGAACTGAAAAGCTTTTGGTAAACATCGGACCATTAGGGGGGGGGAATATTTTTTCCTTGAATAGTGGGTGGGTCCGACCCTTTATTTAAATAAATGACTGTATTTCGTGTTGTTTGTTGGTTTTTTATTTATTTTTTTAAAGATTAAGAGATTCCGTGACGTCGTAGATTTTCATATCTTAAAGGACACCCAGAGTACGAGAGAAAGTTTTTTTTTTTTTTAACTTGCTTAAGAACTCGGAAATGACTGTTTAGAGCTGCTCAGTAGCTAAATGCCTCCCAAGGGGACAAGACAAACTCAAAGAGTAACTTATCTTCCGTTCATTTATTGTTGATGGGATGAAGGATATAAATTGATTCAACTTAATTGACAGATGGAATTGTCTTTTCGCCCCTTTGCCAAGTGGAGCAGGGGAACAAAAAAAAAAAAAATTATTTTTACAACTTCTATTAGATTATATCACAAAAATGGATTAAGAATTTATAAAATGTGACAGAAGTCATTTAGCTCTATGTGTTTATGAGTTTCTTTTAGTTATATGACAAGTGGCTAGATGGCAATACTAGGCTAGTTCAAAATTTATCCTGTAGAGTTCGTTCCATTCGCCAACAAAATAATATTTTTTCATAAGAAATACATTAAGTGGCTTAAAAATCTGGACATAAATGAATTAACTTTTTTAAACTAATTTTAATTATAAATTTTTTACAAATTATAAATGACCTTTTGATAAAAAAAAATTTCATAGTACTACGTGCCATTCAAGTAGCTAAAAAAAGCTTTGAATTATTATAAAGCAAAGTGTACGAGCGAGTTAAGTAGTCATTATTCAAAATATGTGAATTGCAACAAGCCCGAGTTCAAATCTCTCTGGGAGCAAGTTTTTTTTTTCCCCTGCTTACTGATAGTTCCCTGACAAGCGTTTAGATGGCCCTAAACTTATAAACAATTTTTAACCTGGAGCTGTCCAATCTTGATTGTGTTTGATCTGTGGCCCAGTCGGTATCCTCGCTTGAACTCAAGATCCTTCCTTACCAGCTTAACACTTGCATTGCAACAAAATTGGCCGGAGGCGAGCAAGGGGGCACAGTCCCCTGTATGAATAAAGTCCGTCAAAGGCGGGCTTTGCGACTAGTTAACTTATATTTGTCAATAAATATCGGTAATGCTTTTTTTTTTCATTTTAGCTCTATTAAAATGATTTCACTTAACTGGCAAAAAGTGATCCAGGAAATTGGATCTTGTCTTAAACACTTTGTCTATTTTATTTATTTCTTTGAGGAAACCGATATTTTTACCATTTTCCAGAAACAAATCCAATAATAGCAACAACAACTTGCTGATAAATTGAATTTTCTTTCTAAAAACAACAAAATAGGGGAGGAAAGATGGGGGGAAGGGAGATAAAATGTGAAAAAATGTCAGAGAGATTACTAGCATATATATGAATATGTGACAACGAGGTGATCTACTTTGCTTTTTTTTTTATTTCCTTTTAAAATTATATGAATAAAGAGGCCAAGATAAAAAGTGTATTTTTGATAGAAAAAAAACCCAAAAAATCCAGCAGATGGTTTCAAATTTCATCTTGAAAATCGAATGTACCCTACTGTCGGAAACTAAATAAAGGGTTTTCCAGTAAGAGGTGTTATTTTGAATAGCCCGCTATTTCGGTAGATGTCACTTTTGAAGCTGTCATTTTTTGAAAATTTGACAAGTAGAAACTACGCCATTAGGCCAATAAAAATGGAACATGTCACGCTTCAACAACGCATTGAAATTATTAAAATTCACTATAAAAAATGGTGAAAATTTGGGGGGGAACAAAACAATTTTGTGTCGTCGTGAAGCACCTTGTCGGGGAGCAATACGGAAATTGGTGGAAACATTCGAGCTGTTGGGACAAGTTAGTGATGTGAAGAACAAAACCCGTGCATGTCGCTCTAGAACAACTGAGAATATTGCTGTTAAAGAAACCCCAGGTTTGTCCATTCCTTGTCGTTCTTTGCAATTAGGCATTCCACAAACGTCATTACACCGTATTTTGCATAAAGACAACGTTTAATTTCAACAAGACGGCGCTACGTGCCACACAAGCAATGAAGCCATTGATCTTATACGGGAAAAGTTTCCGGACTCGAATAGATGATCACAATTGGCCAATTGCGCACAATTGCGACTTCTTCCTTTGGGGCCACGTGAAACATAAGGTCTACGCCCAACAGCCCAGGGTCGATTCAAGACCTCAAAGATGGAATTCGTGAAGCTCTTGAGGGCATACAGCAGCCACTCTGCGATTTGGTGATGGAAAAGGATATGGTCCTGTAAGCGTAGCCGTGGTGGCCATTTGGCTGATATTGTTTTCCATTATTAATGGCATACCTTCCTCTTTACATTGAAATAAACATCCGATCATTTATATCAGAAAATGCCATTTTTTTGAATATCAAAATAACACCTCTTATTGAAAAACATGTCGACACAAAAAAGTACAGTACATCATCATCATGAGTTTTCTGCTTTTTTTCGCAGGTCCTTTAGTGGCGATTCTTCCTTCTCCATTCATCCCTTCGTATCCATCTTCCTCCTTCAATTCGTCGATCCTTCTTCTCCCTTTCTTACACTTTCCTTCTACCATTCCTTGTACATCTTTCATTAGGCAATTCCTTCTAAGTATATGGCCAATCCATTTCTTTTTCCTCAGAATAATGTTTTTAAGTAGATTTCTTTCTTCTCCTATTCTCCTTAACACCTCTTTTATTCCTCAACTTGTCCGACCACTTGATATCCAACATCCTTCTCCAAATAACTTCAAAAGCTTCGATCCTTTCCTTATCTCTCTTCAACAATGTCCACGCCTCACAGCCACACTCCAAACGAAACACTTGACCAATCCTCAAACCTAAATCCATTTTACTTGTTAAAATCCTCTTCTTGGGTTCACAGTACACAACTTTCGATTACCGAAGAGTGCGCCAGTCACACCAGATTTTTTAAAAGTAGATTCCTCTCCTGAACTGGCTCTTAATGTCGTGTTGTTCATCTTAAACAGAGTCACAATAAATATTAATATTAAAATTGAAATATATATTAAATAAATATCAAATGTCAAATGACGGAGAGTTTTGCTTGCGCAAATATGCTTGAGCATGATTAAAATTCAAGCGGCTTGCACAATTAAAATGCTTGGGCAAAATTCCCTTACAGTTTGCTTGTACAAAAAGGATTGCTAGTAACGTGTGTAGCCGCCTTTAGGAGAATCTAAATATAATATGTATTAATTTTCTGAGTGAATCGGTTCATTGAGGGCGGCAAAAAAACTATCATTACTGAAAACTCAATGGTAATTTTCTCCAGAAATTATATTTTAATAAAAACATTCGTACTTTTTTTTAATTTTTTTTAATTAAAGCTTGAAAAGAGAAGTAGACTATCAAGTGAAAGTAATTAATCTTTCCTTCTTTCCCATTTTCCATGAATCCGATTCAAATAAATCGTTTGTTTTTTTCTCTCTCTCTCTCTTTCTCTCGTTCTTTCATTCTCTTCTTTTCGATCTTATTTCCTTTTGAATGGAACAAGTAGCAGCCCAAAAGCTTTTGACTTTTAAGAGAGGAGCCGCTTACTACGGCTGTTCAACATACAATGAATGTTCAAGAGAGTTAAAGGCGTTGATCTAACCTCGATTGCCTAGCAAGCTAACAAAAAAAAAAAAAACTGGTGGGAGTGATTGCACAGCTCTTACTTTCGGTAATTGGAAGTTGTGTTTTGTGCTTTTTTTTTTTATTAAACACTTTTTTCTTATTCACATACACACAGCTTTTTCGGCAACTTGGGCCATTTAAGACTTTATACGATACTCGTATATTGGGGGACCAGGCACTCTTATTTATTTATGTATATTAATGCTCTAAGGCAGGGATGCATCCTCTCACCACTATTGTTCAACCTATATAGTGAATATATTATGAGAATTGTCTTGGATGATTGGAAGGGTGGGATTGCAATAGGAGGCGAGCGAATCTCTAACTTACGGTATGCTGACGATACGGCCTTGCTTGCCAGCAGCAAGGACGAACTAGAAGAACTCATTGATAAGCTCCGGAGGATTAGCCTAGAATATGGTTTGAAGATAAACCTAAATAAAACCAACGTAATGGTCGTCAACAAATCTAATCAAGATTGCCCAGCTGAAATTGCCCATTGTAAGGTTGTTGATAGGACTATCTATCTTGGGAGTCTTATTGACAACAAAGGAGGGTCTAGTCAAGAGATGAGAAGACGAATTCAGCTGGCAAAATCCGCCATGGCCCAATTAGTGAAGATCTGGAGGGATAGAGGGATAACATTAAAAACCAAAATTATGTTGGTAAAATCCCTGGCGTTTCCCATATTCTTATATGCAGCAGAAAATTGGACTGTAAAAGCGGATAATAGGAAAAGAATAGACGCTTTCGAAATGTGGTGCTGGCGGTGCATGCTCCGTATACCCTGGACAGCACGACGAACGAACAACTCCGTATTGGAAATTGTCAAACCTGAAAAGCGTCTTTCTTCTATTGTTGATGGCCGGATACTAGCCTTTTTCGGACATATCACCAGGGGAAACAACATAGAAAGATTAATCGTCCAAGGCAGACCTGAGGGGAAAAAGGGGAAGAGGAAGATCTCCTAAACGCTGGATCGACGCGGGATGGGGAATCGGTGAAAAAAATCACGCATGCTTCCTCCTTTCGGGTCACAACGCACTGAACCAGTGCTATGATTAAGAAGAAGAATGCTCTGAAGCGATTTGTGCCTCATATGAACAGCAAACACAATAATAATATATTCATAGTATAATATATTCATATTCACAAAAACAAGTATGACACCCCCAAGGCATTTAAAATAATTGTGGACCAGGCCCACCTATATGAAGATGAAGGGTGTCATATGCGTCGAAATATAAAATTGCTGGTTATTATTCTCCAAAACCCATTTCCTGATTTCAAATTCAATTGTAAGATGTAAGACGAGCTTAAGATCTAAAATATGTTGGTGCAAACGTGTATAACGTTTCGACTGCTTATTCTGCAGTCGTTTTTAATTACTGTGCACTTCAAGTGAACTAACCTTTATTATCATGAAAATTAAGACTCGAAAACTTGATAATGATTCATTTTTCTTTTTGTTTCAGGTAAGTCTCTTCTTCTTTGGATCCTTCAATCCTTGCTGATTTCTGTGAGTTATATATACAAAATATTCAATTAAAGACCGCCAAAATCACTACGTGAAGTTGGTAGCATTTTATATGCAATGAAGTTAGCAACATATACAATAATGAAGTTAGACACTATCATCAAAGCAAGTGTTTACATAAAAATGTTTTGTAAATAGTATACAAGTAAACGTAAACTTTTCAGAGATACAATCTAATTAAAAAAGCAACGTCATTAAAGAAGAAAATATTTTCTCTTTATAGTTATGATGATTTTTTTTTTTTTTTAATTTTTCAAATGCATTCATTCAAATTGCTTGTAGGGAATGGTGAATGTGGAAGAGAAGAAGGCAGCGGAGGGGCGGGGGGGAGGGGGAATATCAATTCCATTTGCTCTCTGCCTCTGTCTGAGTGCAATAAAGAGCTCAGAAATGGAAAACTGCTGCTTGCATTTCTTGTTCACAAACACGCTCTATAAAACCAAACAAGGCTAATTTAATTTATTTCATTTTATCGCCCTCTCTTTTCTCGTCTTGGGTATAAAAATTTAAGAATAATATGACTGCCTGGTGTTGGTGGCAACGACATCTTTTTTTTTTTTTTTTTGATTATTATTTATTTTCCATCGTTTTGATTGAGGATATAAAAATGATATTAAACTAGATATTTATGTAGGGTTGCAAGAAAACAGTTCTGTAAATATTTAAAAGTCTGTTAGTAAACATCGCTTTGGGCTTTAAATTATAGGCTGTTGTTAAAGCAACTTTAAAGGAACCGTTAACTATTCCCTACTGTTAAGATATATAGATAGATGCAAAACGATTGGGCCCTCGAAAATGACAGCTCGCTATGTAGTTGGCCAAGTTGACCGCAAGGGCGCATTGTCAAATTGTATAATTTATAATGGTACCAAAATTATAAAAGAAATTAAAATAGTAATTATATTTGTATCTCTTTAAATTTTAATTGTTAATATTAGGTTACAAAACAAAAAATGTTTAAATATTTAAATATCGTAAAATAAAAATAATAAATACGTTGGTAGATCTGGCCGTCAGAAGTTAAATTATAAAGAAACTGGGAATATATTTACTATAACCTCACTTTTTCTCTTCGTCAGATGAATATCTATAATAATTAATAATATCCCTTAATACGTTCCAGAAACTCTATTAAATTAATGTATTTATATCTCACCTCTCTCCCGTGATAATATAATCACCAAATTCTTTTTTATTTCAATGAAACAAATCAGGTTAGTGGATACTTTATAGTTTAAAGGTGCGCACTCTCAACATTTAGTTTAAAGACAGCTTTTACGAACCAATCATCTTTAAATACGATCTTGCAAACCCAAAATTATTTAGCGGAAGGTTTAAACCAACGAACCGTTAAATACGTTCTTGCAACCCGGCATTAAAATAAAAATAACGAAATGAAAATTTAATTTGAGTAGCCTCGGCGCCCCCTAGGCCCCCCGCCAGCTGGCACGGGCCCGCCTGCGGCAAAACCTCGCCTTTTCTTAATTATGAAAAATTATCATTCCATTCTAATTCAGTGCCTGCTTGAGGATTTGTTTACATTCATGGAATATACAAATGAAAAGAATACATAAATATTTCTCTATACATTTCATATGGGAGAAATCATAACTTTAAGAATTAATAACTCAAAAAGTTATAGGGAATTTCAGGATGAAAATAATTTTCCTGTAATCCCTAGATGGTCCTCTTTAATTTCGTTTCAAAATTCCAACAGGATACTCTATTTTTGAAATTTAGAGCATAAATTATGAGGCTGAGGATTTCCCGAAAATTAAATAATTCGAACCATCTTATTATTTTATTCTTTAATTCTCAACAAATTCAATGATTTTAAAAACAACTCTCTCTCTACTCTCTTAGTTGAGAACAAACAAAGCCAGATGGGGACTCGCATTAAGCCTCAAACAGATAGAACGCGAAATTCGCGTCGCTTGGCGCTTCTTTTTCAACGCCGCGAAAGGGCGCGAAAGGTTGTATATAAGGCAAGACTGTTCATCCCCGTGACACAGGGGGCGAACTTACGCGGCGTAAACGCTCTCTTTCGCGCTACAGCTTTTTTGAGTTGTACAAATTTACAACCCCTTCGCGCGAACAGGCGAACCATCATCAAGATGAGTGATGTTAATGAAAAATATACATATACACAATACCGGATCGTACGCCCAGACAACGCTGCCTGTGTGGCTTAGCAAAAACGCCTCTCGTCGCGAATGCGCGCGTAGCCTGAGCGTCGCGAATTTCGCGTTCTGTCTGTTTGAGCCCCTATCCTGTTAAGTTTAAGGTTATTGACGGGCGTCAAGTTGTGTCTGTGTCTGTTATCAATTGAATTGAAAAGCAGCAGCAGCAGCAGCAGCAGCAATTTGATTAACCGAATTGTGAAAAGGGGGTGGAGGGAAATAAATCTATTATCTCTAACAAGAGAAATATTTGTAGCTTGAAACAATAAACGCGTTAATTGAATAATTAGTATTTATATTATATTAAGAGTTAATAATAATATTAAAAGCAATCATGATAACAGAGTGCATCAAGATAATAAGAGAGAGAGAGAGAGAGTCAAGTTTCTCTCCAATTTGTTATTCAGATAATTTTGTTGATTAACCGTAATTTC